>CM076581.1:1105458205-1105520705 GCA_034641835.2 Pinus albicaulis
TAAGGGAGCATAATATAGGTAATGATGAACCCATATAGATAGATAAATTTCATGGTGACAAATTTTAGTGTAACAAGAAGGTGAAGAGGGACCTTGACCTCCAAAAGAAAATGACCAAGCACTATGCCTTGAAAAACAAACTTGCTTGTGCCAAGCTCAAAGAGGCCCTCACTGAAATTCAAGCACTCAAAGGGGGAAATACCAAGAAAACCTTGGAATATTGGCCGAAACTTCTCTACATTCTTCTTAAACCCCACGAGGAAGACATCCACCAATTTTGAGGAATTTTTGACAAATTTTGGTTTTTTGTGAATTTGGAGGCCTCTAAGCGCAACACCCCTGGCACTACGCTTTCATCTTAGGCATATTCAGAGGGATAAATTTTCATTTTTTAAATCCTCATGTCAAGTACAGTATGCTCACAAATTTTCAGAACATTTGGAGCATTTTTGACCCCTCAAAAATCCAAAACACACCTCATTTTTCACCTTTCTGCCTCATTTTCAGGCTTGGCGCTGCGCCTAGAGAGGTTTTGGGAAAGTTTCCTTTTGGAAAGGTTTCAGAAGCTCAATAAGAAAAAAAAGGGAATTTTTAGAAAGTATACTCAGTAGGCTTTCCAACGGACCATCACGGAGTAAAATCCAACATCTGGAAGGTTACCAAAACTTGGCTACAACTGGACCAATTTTCTACCTGTGAAGGCGCTATGCTTTCAGCTGCCACCTTGCCAAAAAGTCAACAAAACACACTGAAAGATATTTTCGATATTTTTTGGGAAAATCACTTCAGAATTGGTTGAGAAGTTATTTTTAATTTATCTTTCATTTATTTCATTAGATATTATGTGTCTTGGGCCTTGCATGATCTCCTTGCACATAAATGACATTTATGGTGTATTTATGGTTTCTAGAAACGTCTTAGGGTTTCCACCTCCTCCATTGCTAGATAAATAGAGCATGGAGGTCCTATTGTAAAATATTGGCATTTGATGAATTTTGAGAGCAATACATGGTTTTTTTAGCTTGAAGAAGAAATTGATGTTGTGGAATTTGTGAATGGCTTGTTTTGATTGATGATGGAGAATGCTTGCTTGCAAGATCCCTGAGCATGGTTAATGGTGATGTGTCTCTCTTTAGTTCTTGGTTTTTCATGTTATCATTATGTCCATATTTCTATGTTGCATTAAGATAAAGGTTTTAGACTAAGAAATATTGCTCAGAGGTACCTTAGATCTGTTTTTCCTTATTGCCTTCATGTTTTCCTCTTCTGGGTTAATTTAGATAATTCTTAGTTGCGCTTTAGAACCACATATGCTTGTTTATTTCATGAATGGTTTAATACAATAGATTTCAAAGATGTTTTATGGTTAGCCATGCTTGTTTTATGCTATTGAAACAATGTTCTTGGGATCTTTCTTTAAATTACTACTTGTTAGGTTTAGCCAAAGAGGTCATGTTTTGATTATGCCCTTTGTCCATGCTTGAAAAGTTGCCTTAAAGGTCTTTATAGCTTGATCAACGATGTTTATAAGTTCCCTCTTTCTAATTCAAGTTATATGTTATCTTAAATGTTTTCTAAACCTTGAAGGTGAAATCACTAGAAGTTAGACAAGCTCTTGCCTTCTATAGTTCACCGGATTGTTTGTCTCAAATGTTTACTTGCTTGAGTGTAATCAAAGAGTTATTGGTTTTCCCTGTCTTATGATTATTTCCTTATGATGGTTAGTGTTTAAGACCATATTTGTTTAAAGGTAATTTGTTGAAGGATTCTTAACTTCCCTTTTACACCTACCATGTTCACAAAATTGATGTTCATTTCAATGCTTAATTGTTGACACCTAATCCTATGGATGGGTGTGCATATGTATTTTTTTATATTATTTATTATTAGGAAATAAGGAAGGCCAAGAGTCATTGGGAGCTGAATCCCAATAGCCTCACCTCCCATCTATATAAGCATGTACATTCTTCAACTAATACACATTCTAGTTTTGAGGAGTTACCTCCTGGTTTGACATGGTATCAAAGCCAGCCCCACAATTGGCATTTCTGCCCTGTGGTGTAACTGGTCACTATCCGTCACTATAAATCATTATTGGTGACGGACCTTGAATGTCACCACAACACCTATACTTTTGGCGACGCCACCTTTGGTGACGTTCAGTTTTTTGGTGACGGAGGCTATTGTCCGTCACCATTGCTCATATGAAATGGTGACGGTCACTATTCGTCACTATAAATCATTATTGGTGACGGACCTTGAATGTCACCACAACACCTATACTTTCAGCGACGCCACCTTTGGTGACGTTCATTTTTTGGTGACGAAGGCTCTTTTGACCCTCACCAATGAGCTTATGGTGACCATTTTCGCCCCTCACCAATGTGCTTTTTTCTTGTAGTGCATGTTCACAAACTTGATGTTCATTTCATCTCATACAACCCTTTGAAGATCCATTCGACCATGTTATATTTGCCCTGTGATGCACCCTGATTCATTGTTGAACTCTCCATGACCTTTTACAGACTTCATAGCCTAATGATTTTAAAACCTCTCAATCCACCTATTCTACTTGATCATCTTACCAAACCAAAACAAAAAAACAAACCCTACACTTAACAACTAGCCTAAAATCAAACCCTAAAAGCAAACAAGTTCACATCCTTTGCACACAATAGAGATAGCCCTCTCTGAGTCCAGGAAGGCTAGGTCCTAGGACTCCAAATACTGGTCTGATGTTGCCATTGTTCATTTGTTCTCACAAATCTAACAAATTACAGGGACCTAACATAATGGCAATCACAGTGGGATTGAGTACATAGTAGCCTGAATATCTCTTACGGAATCACAGACCCTTAGTTGAACTTAGAAACTCAAGTGTTAGCCAATAGTAGAATCTAATTGTCTCATCATCCTAGCAAAATGATGACTCAACTAGAGGACACTCATAGAAACCTTAGGGATACATAAAAGAACTCAGAAAACCGCAAAAATATCCTTAGATTGGTTTTTGTCAGTTATTGATGGTGGACCATAAGTACATATCCTCAAAATAACTAAAAAACATCCACCTGGCGACTCCAGTAGCCTCCAGTAGGCATACTACTTCACTAGTTCTCATTAAAATTCCCTAGGATTGTGTCAAATCAGCCTTGAGAAGTTTAGAGGCCTTGTCACACACTGTGTGAGTTTAGCAAACACTAAGAGAGGTCAGCCTTCCGAAAACAGTCCTAAACTTTCAGCCTCTCTACATTTTGAATTTGAAATCTGGCTTCACAAAGGATCAATACCGGATCTCATCCAGACCCAAATCCTCCTACTATAGTTGATGACCCATAAAATATTTTGTGGAAAACTTCCAAAAATGAAGATTCAACTATTGTCAGGACCATTCATAGAGCAAGTTTTGTCCCTGAACCTCTTACAACCTTGCAAGATCCCCAGTTTGACTTACACCATACAAGAAACCTTTTCAGAAACAAGCCACAAAGTAGGATTGACCAGACTGACCTTGAGCCCATAGATTTGCAGCAGAGCTCTAGTAGAGAAGCCTCTCCTTCCACTCCTCCTAACTTTCAGCATCTCCATCACTTTGGTTCTTTTCATACCATATCTGCTCAAAATTAGTTTGCTGGTCCAAGTACCTCCACCACCCCCATCCACACTACCACTGTGAAAACCACTCCACTTCATCCTCCACCTCCCCTCACAAACCCTCCCCTTTTAAATCCTCCTTGGATTCCATTAGCTCCAATCATGGCAGCTTGGTATGCCCCCTTGGCACTACCACAACCTCTAATACCTTTGCCAAATGACTACCAATCCAAAATCCCTCACTTTACCGAAGCTGAATCTACCATTTCCCAATAGCATGTAGATAGGATGAATGATGCCTTTGACTACCAAGATATAGAAGATGAGACCATGAAAATGAGGATTTTTTCCCAAAGCCTAGGAGGCGAAGCCAAAAAATGGTTCAAAATCTTTACTCTTAACAACATACATGATCTCCCTTCCCTTTACCAAACATTCACAAACAAGTGGGAGATTAAGAAAAATCCTCTCCAAATCCTCTCAGAATATAACAACCTCAAGAGAAATTTTAGGGAAAGTGTCCAATACTATTGCACTAGGTTCAACAGTGTATACAATGCTCTCCCACCTCACATGAAACCCGGCCTAGCACTAGTGAAATTCCCAGAAGGTTTTGATCTAGACATGGCTTGTTAGTTGAGAGAGAGAAAGACCCCTTAACTTTAGAAGACATGCAAAAGGGAGTTGTGAGTGTAGAGGCCAATTTGATTGAGAAAAGGGCTAGGATGAGGTCAGAATAGAGGGTTACCTACAAAGATGAAACTATGGCCTCAACCTCTTCATCTGATGCCAAAATTGACAAGCTAGTTAGAACAATGGAGAGGATGATGGAAAGGATAAACTTGAGTGAAAGAGAACCTCCTAGGGAAAACCAAGAAAATCCCAAAAACAGAAATAGGAATCCAAATTTCAGAAGAGACCCTTCCCAAAACATACAAAGAGATAATGACCAACAAATTAGGCCTCCTTTCCAAGACAATTATGTTGATGAAGAGGGAAGATGTTGGGTATGTGTTATATTCTTTCCACGACTAGTCACGTGTGGGGGGGGGGGGGGTCATAGTGGGGGTGATAAACACTCCTGTACGTTGCGTCGGGAGCAACAGGGGGGTTAGAGGGGGGGCGGCAGCCCTCCCTGTCGTGGTCCGGGGCAGCACCCCGGTAAAAAAAAATTGGGCCTTGTTTTTTGGTGGACGGACCCGCCCATGGTTTTGTGCATGGGTTTGCACATGTTTTTGGGGCATGACGGTTTTCAGCCCCTGGTATTTTGTAGATCCGGTCAAGGGAACTACGGTTATGTTCTAATCCAAGGTTAATGGATTGGGGTTTATGTATGCTTCAGCATGTATATATATGTGTTGTAACACTAAAAGGAATATAATGAAAAATCAAGCTGGTCGTCCCGATTTGGGATCCAGGGGAAAATCTCTATGTTTATCTGTTTTATGTTTTATGCCCACACTATTTTTTATTTTATGTTCTAAGATTCGTTTGTAGATAATTTATGTATAGGGTTAAAACCTACAAAAGAGAGACTGAAGAACTTGAAGAAAACCATGTAAACTTGATAGGTTCTGACAATGAGAGTGATATTTTTCTCACTGAAGAAGAACAAGGATTTCTCTCCTCATATCAAACTGAAACAAACTATGAGGATTCCTATGACTACATACTAGGATTTGAAAATGCCATCATGGAAGTCCATAGGCAATATGACCTTAGGAGCAAAAAGAACCAAGATGCCTCCAAGAAAAACAAATTAGACACTGTTGTTAGGAAGACCCCTGAAAATCCTCCTAAGAAGACAGCAGACAATACAAATACCATGGCTAAGAAGATTTATCCAAACAAAGGCAAAATCAACCAGCCAAGTGGTGACCCAAGTTTCCCTAGTACCTCAACTAGTGGCCCTAAGAAAACTCTATTGTCTAAAGCCCCAAATCAGAATCAGAAAATTAAAAGTGTAGAAAATATCATGACTGATAAAACTGATGTAAATATGCGCAAACCACAAATACCTTTCAGTTTTGAAGGAGAGATTTCAAAAATCAAGATAACCATACGTCTCACTGAACTAGTAACCCAAGATGTGTATAGGTCCTGTTAGCCCCCTATAAAATTTTTGACAAGAAAAGTAAGGGGCTAAATTTTTTCTGAGCCTTCAATGAATGCATCTCCCCTAGAGACACATCATCCTTGAAGTCTCCTATGTCTTTGCCCTGTGATGAAATCCCCTCTGCTGATTCCCATTATGAAGCCTCTCTGATTGAAAAAAATTGTGCTCCTGAAGGCCTTCATTTGCCCCTGGTACCCCTGCAAAATTGTCCATTTCATCCCTTTTTCCCTTTTCAAAGTTCCCCTTTTACCCCAAATTCCCTCCCCTAATCCTTATAAACCTCCCCAAAATCCCCCCTACACCCTACACACACCCCTGGTGTAGTTTTATTTCCCTCTATTTCCTCTACCGTTACCCTTACTTGGCCTTAAAATGCACTTAAAATAGACCATAAACCATATTTTCCATATGTATGGGTTTAGCATCTTTTGGCCAGCCCCTTAACCGAATTTTCCCCATGTGTCCGTGGCGCCGAAACCACACGCTAGCTCGGAAAAGCGCTTATCGCAGAATCTATATCAGGCGCGTTTTAAACCATCGATCTATATAGATTAGATGGTCGTCGCATCCTCATAGCATCCGCTGTTTTATCCGTTAGCCGCCCCGATCGCAGATCCATCATCCATTTAACCGTTAATCCGACGGCTCACAGTGCACCCGCCTGGTGGTCCCCGCAACCGCGCCAACACTGTTCAAAACCATCCGATTTATATCGCACTGCCTTTAGGAGGTGGGCGGTATTTCCATTTTCGCAACGATTCCAGTCATCAAACGACGCGTGGCAGTGGCACTGTTTGAAAACCACCGTCTCATCGCGCATTATCATTCGGAGTTTGCCGCAGCGCGATATCGCTGTGCACTGTCAGATCTGCAATCACCCATACAACGGTTGTCGCTCCACGAAGTTGTGCGCGGGTTAATCAGGGTCATCCGTACCCCTAGCCCACTATCCATCGCCCTCCGACGTGTTGTCCACCGTCGATCTCCTCCTGAGATCGGACGACCCAGGTTCATTCTCAGTCCCGCCGTAACCTCGTCCCGCCACGTCATCTGTCCACGTGTTTTGTCACATTGTCGCCCGTCCTTTTATATATTCCATTCAAAGGTCGAGTTCAAATGTTTTTTCATTTAATTTTCCATCCGCGCCACCTTCCAACTGTGTGTCCCCATTGTTTCCACCACACTGCAAGTCTTCCACAGCATTTTTCACCATCTCACCAGTTTGCATAGTCAGTCTTTCCATTCCCATTGCATCCACCACCTCCATATGTGTTTTCCTCAACAGGTTTTCATGTTTTGCAGGGTTTCGAACGACCATAAGCCGCCATGATTTCACAGTCTGTATGACGGCGGCCAGAACACATGAGAAGACCATTTGCAGGAGCTGGAATTATGAAGAAAGGGCCTGGGAAAGGAGCCATGACAGGACTTGCATTAAAAGAAAAAGGTTTGAATCCTGTGAGACCCCCCCAGAGCCATTAAAAGCGCAGTTTTTACCGACAGAGAAAGTACGGGAGCAACAAAGGCCAAAGGCACGTAATAGAATATTTTGAGCCTTAATCCGCTGTTTAAAGGACAAAGGTACCAGTTCGAAGACATCATGGAACACACAGAAGGTACAACATGCAGAAATTTATGTATATCAGGGTTTACACACCAGCAAAATGTTTTTCCCATAAAGGACAGAATGCCCATGCAGCTTTTATTCTATACCGTGTTCCTAGAGGATTTGCCACCCTGACAACAGTCCTACGATATCAGAAGCATTAGTTGCACAGCATGGAAGACTTGAATCATTGATTTATTTTTGTTCAGTTCACCAGAAGTACTACACAATGCTGCAGCAGAGTACATCAGAGTCATACCTGGAGTAAATGGAAACCTGACGAAGACCACTCTTTCACCCAAGAGTGCTACAGATTTATGCACAGAATTTATACAGAGTGGGCTTCAGCCTTCTTCCTCTTCTGAGTTTTTAATGCTGCATTTAGTTTTTCACCTACCCTCTTTGCTCCACTGGAGATATAAATTCATGAAGAAACTCATTGTAAAGGTTGTTGATCAGTTATCAGAGAATTGCAAGTAGTTTCTTTTGAGACACAGTCTCTGTGTGAAGTTGTAAGATAGGCTGAGGAATATGATTTCAGACTGAGTATTCAGCTATTGGGAATGTTGTACTTGACTAGTATTGCTATTTAATATGACAAGCACATTTCTTTGGATCCTGATCTAAAGCAGTGGTGATGTTTTCCTATCTCTGTGTTTTAATTCATTTCATTTTGTTCTATTGGCTTGCATCAGAATATTGGCATAGGATTTACCCTTGTTAGGTACCCTATGTTTCTGCTCTCCTCGCCTTCGATGTTTTCTACTAAATGTGTTATCTAAGAATTTATTTCAGTTAATTTAACTAGTGTAGTGGATGTTATTGCCCGCTCTCTAATGTATGAATTGAATGAATCAGTTCTTATATGTTCTGGTTGGGATTTAGCTAGAAGATTTGGGAACACTGGGGATTAGATTTAGCCCTGTCCACTAGGATCCTTGTGCGACCATCTGGTCTTTAAATATGTATCCTGAATCTGTGTTGTCTCCTTCCCTTCTACCATTCCATATCACACTATCATCTTTAAGATCCAACGTTTTAGATGACTAGCCCAATTGAAAGCCTGCCTATTGAGTAGCAAGCAAATCCTTTCCTGAATCCATTGCCCAATGGTTTTGAATACTCTCTGTAATACTTCACCTCTGCCTAAATCCTCTTTGCTCATCCTTGTCTTACATTGGACCCTTCTTTCCTGATAACCAGCAACCAAACAAACAATCAAACAAACAAACCTTGAGCCTTATAACTAGCCTAACATCTTAACACTGAGCTTCAAAGTCATATACCTTTGACATATCATAGAGAGATCCCTCTCTGGACCCAGGAGGGCTAGATCTTGAGGTCTGAAAGTGGTTTGATGTTGCCTCATATTTTGGTCTTTCCAATCTAGCCAAAACATGGGAACCCCAACATAATGGCGACTCCACTGGGGAAAATCTGAGAGCCTATAGTTGCTAAAAATTAATCTGTCTCCCAGTATCATCACCAACATAATGGCGACTCCACAGGGGAACATTCTGAGTATTTCTCACCCTACTACATCATAAGAGCCTCAGAAACCTACAATCTCTGGTTAGGTTGGCAGTTAAACACTTATGTTCACAGATCAACCTCTATACCATTTGTTGTGTTTTCTCCCATACTCTTAGACAGAGTCTGGAAAGGGCCAAGTAGCCTCTGGATCTCACACTCTTTCAGAGGTGACATATCTGGTAAATTCCCTCCCAATCAATCTCTGGTTAGATTTTGTTGTGTTTGGAAGATATCCTTGAAAGGAGACATCCTATAAGCACTGTGGTGGACAATGTACCCTCCCAAAACATCCTAAACCTTCCACCTGGCGACTCCATAATTCCTAAACTATTTAAAGACTCCACTGGTGATCAGTAGGCCTACTGATTATCTTGGTTCACATAATACTCCACTGGGAGACCAGAAGCCCATAACAACATCAACCATAGTAGAAGTAACAAGTAGGGTTAAGTTGCTTGGTTAGAAAAAAACATTCTGGCTTCAAGAACCATTCATACAAGAGCTTATCCTAACCCAGACCCACCTGAAATAGTTGACAACCCTGAGAGCATCCTCAAGGGATCTCCTACACATAAAAAATCAACTATTTACAGCCACATCCATAGAGCTAACTCTACACCAGAAAACTTTACAGCTCTATCAGACCCATTTTTTGACCTAGGCGCTCAAAACAGTTTACCAAGAACTAGGTCATTTAGTGTCCTAGACCAGCCAGATCTTGGGCTCCCTGTTTCACCACCTCAAAGTGGTAAGCACCTTGGGAATAGATAGACCCCTCCATCTACACCTCCTGATATATACTTCATTCAAAACTTGGGGCTCAGTCACCCTAGATCTACTCAGCAATCTTCTGCTAGTCACAATATCCCTGTCATCCATATACCAGCTGCCCAAGTCAATCCTTTACCTCATCAAAACATCATCATGGCAGCCTGGTATGCACCTCTGGTTTTACCCCAGCCTCTAGTGCCTTTACCCAATGATTATCAATCAAAGATCCCACACTTCACTGCAAAAGAGTCTACCACAGCCCAACACCATGTAGATAGGATGGAAGATTATTTTAACTACATGGAGATAGATGATGATACAATCAAAATGAGAATCTTTGCCCGGAGCTTAGGAGGGGATGTGAAGAAATGGTTCAAGAGCCTACCTCCTAATAGTATCCAAGACCTTCCTACTTTATATCAGACTTTCATAAACAAATTGGAAGTCAAGGCCAATCCTCGTCAACTCCTAGCAGAATATATGAGCCTTAAAAGAAACATAGGAGAGAGTGTCCATGATTACACAATGATATTTAACAGCATTTACAATGCTCTTCCTCCACACATGAAACCTCCCCAAGGTATGGCTCTAGCGAAATACCCCGAAGGCTTTGATGCTGACATGGCCTACCAGCTTAGGGAGAGAGATTACAACACATTGGAACACATGCAAAAAGGAGCAGTGAGTGTAGAGGCTAATCTGATTGAGAAAAGAGCGAGATTGAGAGCTGAGAAAAGGGTAACATATAGAGATGACAATGTAGCATCCACATATGATCCAAATTATGACCGCATATCCAAAAACATGGAAAAGCTACAAAAAATGATGGAGAAAATGGTTGTCACAGTTAGCAATCAAAATAGAAACCAAGGTCATAACTAGAACCAAAACTTTAGAAGAAGCAATGCCACCCCCAACAGACAAAGAGAGTCAGACCAGCAAGTTACTCCCCCATTCCAAGAGAAATTTCTAGATGAAGATGAGGGAATCATAGAAGAGTCTGAGGGGAATATAATAAACATGTTTGAAACAGAAAATTCAATCCACAACTGTTACACAGAAGAAGATCAGCCCTCACCCTCCTATTGGGATGAGGAATGGTTAGAATCTGAGGATTACAGGTTAGGGTTTGAGAATTCCATGATGCGGGTCAGAGAACAATATGAACTTAGAAGCAAAAAGAGCCAAGAAACTGCCAAACCAAAAGCTTCTGAGATTATCATCAAGAAAAAACCTGAGATATCTTCTAAAGTGACTGTTGAAAGTAACAAATCAGCAGCTGAGAGTTCTGGGAGGAACAAAGGAAAAGACAACCAAAACACTGAGAAACAAGGTCAACCAACAAGCAGTACTAACACTGCAGTTAGTGCTCCTGATAAAACAATTTCTAACACTGTACATAGTGAGAATCAACACACTGATTCAGCCACTAAGGTGGTGACTAACAAAACAGAGTTGAACATTCCAAAGAGTCAGTCCACTTTCAATTTGGACAGTGAGATTGCAAAAATTAAAATCTCTGTCCCACTCTCTGAGCTGGCCACTCAGGATGTATATAAAGGCCAAATTTTGAAGGCATTAAATTTAGGGGAGAACAGTGACACTGTAAATCTGAGTGATGATCAACCTGCCCTTCTGTTTGGTCCAAAGATAGAAGGAAAGTTTCAGGAAGGGGTAGTGCCCCCTTTTAATATCAGTCTTAATATCCATGATGAGATCCTCCACAATGCATTGCATGATTCTGGGGTGTCACACAACCTGATGCCTAAAGTAGTGATGGAAAGACTAGGCCTAGAGATAACCCGTCCCTATAAAGACTTATATTCATTTTATTCTAGTAGGGTAAAGTGTCTTGGCCTAATCAAAGATTTATGTGTGAGCCTTACCCAGATTCCAGCCAAGTGTATGGTCGTGGATGTTGTGGTGGCACATGTGCCACCCAAGTATGGCATGTTATTATCAAGATCATGGGGAGCCAAGCTGCAAGGAACAATGCAGATGGATGGGGCTTATGCCACAATCCCAATCTTTGGCCAACTTAGAAGACTGTACAGAGAGGCACAAATAAAATTTCTGGTCAGTAGCCCCGAGAAGCCTGAAAACTCACCTTTATACTCTGTACACACAGACCTTGACTCCTTCATCCTATGTAATGATGAATCCTCAGAAGGGTCAGAGTCCTAAAATAGAGATACCAATAAGGAAACAGAGCCCATGGACTTTAACATAATGGCTACTCTAGACTCGGAGGAGGAAGACGTAGAAAAATTTGAACAGTGCACTGGAACAAAGGCTCAAAGTGAGCCAGAAACAGAATGCAATCAGCCAACTAGTCACCCCTCTGAATTCCACACACGTGACTAAAAACAAAACCTACAGCCCAGTGCAGCCCCTATAATGCTACATGATGGCGAACCCAGCTGTAGGGAAGGAAGTGATGATAAAACGAAAAATTAACCCTTGTGGGAGATGAATTTTGATGGGTCATGCACCAAGAGAACTGCTGGGGCGGGAGTGTGGATACATAAACCAGAGAGTGATTACGCAGAGATCCATGCCTACAACCTACACTTCAAATGTATGAACAATATTGTAGAATATGAGGCTCTTATCCTAGGCTTAACTCTGTTGAGAAAATTAGGAGCCCGTAGGATAACTGTGCATTGGGACTCTGAGCTGATTATCAAGCACGTGAATGGTGAATACACGGCGAAACATCCTAGACTGAGAGCCTACAGGAATGACACTATGGATTTATTGAAAACATTTGTTGAATACGAATTAGTGTTTGTTCCTAGGAGTCAAAATGTCATTGCAAACGGATTAGATTGCCTAGCTAGTTCATACCCTAAGACTCCAAGAAACCAACAGATCATCATTCAGACCAAATTCAGACCTGCAGTGTCGGACAATGAAAAATATTGGCAGGTTTTTGAGGGCGATAAACAGATTGAAGATTTCCTGCTAGGCAGAAATGAGTTTGAATTTGCTGATTCAGACTCCAAATCTGACAGTAGCTGCCTAAGTGAAGAGTCCTCAGATGAGGAAGGGAAAACCTGTACCATAGAAATAAACACTTTAAACAAACAGATTGGAAATCCAAACGAAGAATGTGAAAACGCAAATAGTGAAGAAGTAGAGGTGCTGTAGACCAAAGATAAGAACATACCTCGAGGTCTGGTCCCATTAGAAGACCTTTTTGACTTCGATGATGTAGCAAAAAAGCCCACTATAGAACATGCAGACTTTGATGTTGAGGAAGGCAACATAGGCACTGAAGATAAACCCAAGATGATCAAATTGGCTAAGTCCCTACCTGCAAACATGAAAAAGAATTACATTGACCTATTCAAGTAATTCATCGATGTGTTTGCTTGGAGTTATGAGGACTTAAGGGCTTATGACACAAACATCATACATCATAAAATACCATTGAAAGAAAATCAGAAGCCCTTTAGACAAAAACTTCGCAGAATAAACCCGAAACAATTGCCTGCAGTGGAAAAGGAGATTAAAAATATGTATGAGGCGGGCATAATAGTTCCCGTGAGGTTCTCTGATTGGGTATCGAACTTAGTGGCTGTGAGAAATAAAACAGGTGAGATCAGATTATGTATAGACTTCAGGAATCTTAATAGAGCCTCACTCAAAGACAATTACCCTTTGCCAAAAATGGAACACATTCTACAGCGGGTAGTAGGCTCAGAAAAGATTTCTTTATTAGATGGTTTTTCAGGATACAACCAAGTTTTAGTACTCCCAGAAGATCAGCTAAAGACAGCTTTTACCACTCCATGGGGCACCTTTATGTATGTAAAAATTCCCTTTGGACTGATGAACGCTGGTGCAACCTTCCAAAGAGCAAAGGACATAGCTTTTTCAGATGAAATAGGACACTTCATTGTCATCTACCTGGATGACATAACAGTCTACTCCAAGACTGAAGAAGAACACCTAAAACATCTAGAAAGGTGTTTGAAAAATGTAGAAGGTTTGGTCTATCAGTGAATCCCAAAAATACTGTATTTGGGCTGCAAGAAGGAAAACTTCTTGGCCACATTGTATCTGAAAAGGGAAATAGGATAGACCCACAAAGAGTTGAGGGAATACTACAAATCACACACCCGAGAAACATCAAGGAGTTACAGTCATTTATTGGGAAAATCAACTTCCTTAGGAGGTTCATTCCCAACTTAGTTGAACACCTTAGGAATATGACTAACATGATGAAGAATGGGGCAGGAGTTAAATGGACTGTTAGCAGGAAATTATCATCTTATGGATGTCATGAAAGTGACTCTAACAAGCTCAAAACTTGAGTCACAAAGTGTTGTTCACATCCCCTTTCCCTATTCGAAATTCGGCCACCACCTTCTCCAAAATCCATTCCTAATGTTTTTGAGAGCAAAACCCCTGGGCCCCGTTTAACTCTATCACCTCCGCCCGAAAATATGCTTTATAACGTTTAAAATGCATATTTTATATATCGGGCCGAAGCCCCTTTAACCTTAGCCCCTCCCATTTCGATTTTCATATGACCCGAGCTACAGGACCATGGGCTGGGAGAAACGAGGGCTTATCACCTATATCCCGGGCGCACAGTGAAACCGGCGGTTTTCCCCCGCACCGCTCTTGTCGGCTGGCGGTATTTACCGCGGGGTCAGCGATCCCACACAATAAATGCCACGCGTCCTTTGTACGAGCGGGAAACCGCTCCCTCCCCGCGCGTTAATCTTCGGCCGATGTCCGGTCAGCGGGATCCACCCGCTCCGTCCGATCTGCCTACCTCCATCCGACGGTTGGTGTGTCCTAGAGTCGATCGTTCATCGCTGGGTCCCGCCACGTCCCACAGTCTGCCATCGTGTCACTGTTTCATGTCTCCGCCCATCAACGTACCCGCCACGGCGTCTCCTGCTTGTTCCCCGCTCGCCTATGTGTCTTTCCCCCCCCCGTACTCTCATATTATTTCCTCGCGCCGATATATATATATATGCGTGTGTTTTATATGTTTGATTCATAACCCACCGATATTCTTCCTTCACGACCATACTGTGTCTTATTGCGCCCGTTCACAAAAACCTCCATTGTCTGCTCCCGCCTCCCTGTATGTTCCCGTTTTTGACCTGTGTTTGCGTCGTCTCATCCATTCCCACTTCCATCACCCCCGGCCTTCACCCTAGTTGGGTTTTTCTAACATTTTTAGGGTTTTTGTAGGTTTTCAAATCAAGCATAAGGGGGCATATCAATCTGTCGCCTCCATTTCAGAGGATCAAGAACATACCAGAAGATGATCTCCTGTGGGCGAAATTAAATAAAAAGAGCTGAAGCCGGTACATGAAATGACTGTTATTAAAGAAAACACAGACACAGAGTCACAGAACCCTCCAGAGAATTTCGCCCCGCATTTAAAATTCAGGATTCAAATTCTGAGCTCAAAGGCCAAGAGTACAGTACCAGAGTTGCAGGCCAGCTCAGGCCTCTCACGGCATCAGATTTTTCTTCAGCTAAAAGCATCCCAATGTATATATTTTATTATTTTCGTTTTGTACATAAGGAGATTTTTATCTCCCAGCATTAATTTTTGTATACAGTTTGTTAGGTATATTCATTTATAGCTAGTCATTCATGACGAAGGCGTGATGGTTCCCCGCCTTTCTTTTTCAATTTAGAGTAATAAGTGTGGATACCTACCTCTCCCTCCAGAAGTTTCTCTTCTCTCTATAAATATCAAAAAAGAAGACATTGTTAGGGTTCCAGATTTCTGTAAGCAAGCTGTGCAGCGAGAAGACTATTGTATCCATCTTGTGACACTTCTGTATGAAGTTTCAGAGTCCGTTGGGTCTCAGTGAGGAGGGGTTATGACTGTATTGAGGATTCTGGTCTTTGGTATACTGCAGTATGTAATTTCTCTCATGTGTTAATACATCATCCTTTTTCATGCAAACTTTCTTCTTATATCATGTTCTAGAATGCGAGTGGCTCACTAATTTGCAGTAAGGATTCAGCTTGAATGGTGCCCTTTCTGGAATTGGTCAAGTGCTTTAAATAGGCCTAGAAGTGATATGTTGTTCCATGTTCACTCCTTTCATAACTTCTGCTACATTAATGGCTTAAGGATTCGTAAATTGATGCGCCCTTTTGTCAATAATATCTTCTCATGTTTCCTTCTTGCACGCACTCCTTGATATCTGATGTCTGTAATATATTACTTGAATCGGCCCTCTTTACAGTAAAGCGGTCTCTTAGCTGTCTGATTCTATCATGCTGAATTTTTACCTGATGTCTTTACCTTATTCCTATCTGTGTATCAGCCACTGAAAGAAAATTGGGATCAATTCAATCTATTTCATTCTCCTTGTTATAAACAAGAGATAGTAAGTGAATCCCTTGGACTGACAACCCAAACTATAAAGGACTCCTTGCTATATTAAGATGTCCTAGGCACTGGTCTATGGAAACTCTAGACTGTCTCTAGGAGGGTGAAAAAATCATCCACAACATCTTTCTGGCGCCGTTGCCGGGGAACGAATTCAAGAACATCAGTTTCCCTGGGTTTTCGACATTTTATTTCACTCTCTAATCAGGTGAGCACAGAGAGGTGAAGAGTTGCAGATTTCTCACCTTGGCGACTCCACTGGTCCTCATTTGATAAATCTCATTAGTAGTCCTGGCTCCTCGTAGGCCGCATTTAAGGTCAGATACAGCCCAGCTGAAAACACCCTACGTGTCTGACCCAGAGAAAATTATTCATAAAAAAGTCTGGAAGGAGAGGAAGTCAGCCCGCGCTGAAAATCCTGAGTGTTCTGTTGAAGATTATCCGCCTTCTTCTTCTCAAGAAGTTAGAACAGAAAATCCCGAAGTTTATCTAGAAACCCCACGTAGGGGAAATACTTTATTTGGGGAAGAACCTTATTCTGTTCCCGAGGCTGAGGAAATTAAAAAAGTCACCGAAGTAGCTCCCGTCAACCGAGAACTATTCCCGTCCACACCTCAGACCTCGGTCCAATATATTCCCATTGTCATTCACACTCCGCTGCCCCCTACCCCTCTCCCTTCTTTTGTTTCTCAGATTTTTGTGCAACCCCCACCGCCTCCAATGGCCAATGTTCCTGCTTTTCTCCTGAACAAATACGCTCCTCTGGCCTTACCCCAAGTGTTGAACGATATGCCACAGGATTATCTGAAGATTCTGCCAAGGTTCAATGGTGAAAATGATGTGGATTCTCAGAAACATCTCGAGACCTTCTGCTCCTTTGCAGAAAATTTGAATGTTGAACACCTGGATGTGGTTTTGAGATTATTTGTGCAGTATTTAGAAGGTGAAGTTAGAAAATGGTTTAAAACATTGGGTAATCGTTCTGTAACAACCTGGGATCAGATGGAAAACGATTTTCTCAGGAAGTGGGGGGAAAAGAAGGATTTTGGAATGTACCTTACTGAGTTTAATACTATCAAGAAGAAACATAATGAAGGGGTATAAGAGTTCATCAAAAGATTCAACAAGTTGTATCTAAGCTTGCCTCCGGAAATGAAGCCAAATGAAGCTGCTGCCAAGATAATCTTCATAGCAGCTTTTGATTTCGACTTTGGGTTCTCCTTAAGAGAAAGAAAACCTGCCAATCTAGATGATGCACAATCAGATGCTCTGGAACTAGAAGCAAACTTTGCCTCTACAGGAAAGATAAAAGGAAAAATTGAACCAGATGCCAGGAGGAAAGGCAAAGAAGAGGTTTCTACCTATAATCAAGAAAAGGATTCAGATAAAATGGATGAAATAAGTAAGATGATAAAGAAGATGGTCAAGATGGAACTGGAAGCCAAAAATGCAGCTCCTAAAAACTATTACAATGCTCCGAACAGAGGATATAATCCTCAGTATAGAAAGCCTCCATTGCAAATACTACCAAGAGAGACAAGGGAGCAGCAAGATCAGGTACCTCACCCCTTGTACCTGGAAGGACCAGCAGATGACTCCACTGGAAATGCAGCTTATGGGTTAGAAGATTCGAATCCGGCCTTTTCAAATAATGATGATATGGAGTGCCCAGTGCAAGCAGAAGATGAAGAAGCTGAGATTGACCATTACTGCAAGAAGTTTGCTGATTTCATGGAAGCCCAATTCAACGTCAGATATGACCTCAGATCCTCAAGGAAGAGGACCAGAACTCAGGAGCAAGAGGAAGAAATACCTCAGAAAGAAGCATCTGCTCAGAAGGAGTCAGCAACCAAAAAGAATGTTGAAAAAGGTAAGAATTTTCTAAATATCCCCTTGCAGTCAAATGATAAAATTCCTTCCTCTTCAAAAGTAGTCAGTCCTTCTAATGCTGAGCCAGTGTCCCAAGAAGTCAAGTCCTCAGTTGAGAATAAGGAGTCAAAAGAAGTAATGATAGAAAAGTCCACATCTGATTTTAATCTGCAAAAAGAGCTCGAAAAGATTAAGATTCTTGTTCCTCTGACTGAATTGTTGAAACAGCCTGTATATCAGTCTCAGGTCACCTCTTTCATGCCTCTTCCTGAACCACAAATTGCACCCGATAGTCTAAATCTTCAGGAGGAAAGACCTATGGTAGTCTTTGGCCCACACGTTGAGGAGATGGACCCTTCAACTCCTCCCTTTTATGTGTCCCTAGTCATTCATGACCTGCTGCTTCACAATTGTATGCTAGATTCTGGAGCCTCCCATAATCTTATGCCTCTGTCTGTCATGGAGCAACTAGGACTGCAAATTACAAGACCATATAAAGATCTGTATTCATTTGATTCTAAAAGGGTTAAATGCTTGGGAATGATTAAAGATTTAGTGGTCAATCTAGCTCAAATCCCAGCAAAAAGTGTGGTCATGGATATTGTGGTCGCTGATATCCCAGCTCGCTTTGGCATGTTGTTGTCAAGGTCCTGGGGTACTAAGATTGGGGGATCGATTAAACTCGACTTAACATATGCCACTGTCCCAGTCTTTGGTGGTCAGGAGAGGAGGCTGTATAGGGAGACCAGATTTGTTAAAATGGTGACCACGGTTGATTGCTCGGATAATTCTCCAGTTTATAATAAAGAGGGGGAATTCTCATGTTTTGTGTTAGAAGAGAGTCAAGACTACGCACATGAATTCCCCTCTGGTCAATTCCAAGCCGAGCAATCCAAGAAAGGCCAGGAATCAGAAGTATGGACTTTGCATTTTGATGGAGCAAATTCCTGAGAAGGTAATGGGGCCGGGATATTGTTAATCTCCCCCACAGGAAGGTGGGTGCCGCTGTCTTTCAAATTAGAGTATGAAGCTACAAACAATGTGGCTGAGTACGAAGCTTTGTTATTGGGCCTACAGACAGCTAGAAACATGGGCATTCAATGTCTGAAGGTGTTTGGAGACTCTGAGCTAGTAGTGAGACAGATTAAGAATGAATGCCAAACTAAACATCCTCGGCTCAGAGCATATAGAAACGAAGTATGGGACATGATAGAAAATTTCTTCTTAGCATTTAATATATATTTCATGCCCCGGGAGCATAACAGAATAGCAGACTCTCTTGCTGTGGCTGCTAGTACGTTCCGACCTCCTCAGAACCCATTGTTAAGATATGAAGTAGAGGTACGTTACAGACCATCTATCCCAGACAATATTAAGCATTGGCAGGTCTTTGAAGATGACGAACAGATGAAGAGATTCATAGAGACAGTGGGAGAATTCACAGGTATGGAAATTGATGATTATGAGAAGGAAGAGGCTGAAAATATTGCTGAAGGTAGATGGGAAGAGAATATAGCAGGAAACAGAGTATTGCAGTTAAAAGGAAATGTCATCCCTAGAGGACTAGTACCTCTAGAAAGACTATTCAACAAGAATGATGTTCCCATGCAGCCAAACAAAGCAGTAGAAGAAGATCAAATGAGAGATTTAAATTTGGGTACCGCTACTGATCCCAATATTGTTAGATTATCCAAAAGAATCTCAGAAGAATATAAAGAAAAGTATTTGAAGTTATTTCAGTCTTATAAAGATGTTTTTGCTTGGTCCCATGAGGACCTAAAAACTTTTGATGTAAATATCATACAGCACAAGATCCCACTCAGGGAAGATGCAAAGCCATACAAACAGAAGCTCAGGCAAATTAACCCTCTGCTTCTTCCCTCAATTGAGAAAGAAATTAGAAAATTATTGAAGGCCAAAATAATTGTGCCCTTGAGGTACTCAGAATGGATAGCGAATCTTGTTCCTGTCCGAAAGAAGAACGGAGAAATCAGGCTATGTGTAGACTTCAGAAATTTGAATAGAGCATCTCTCAAAGACAACTATCCACTGCTTAAAATGGATCATATCCTGCAGAAGGTGGTGGGAGCATCCAGAATGTCAATGATGGATGGATTTTCAGGCTATAATCAGGTAGCTGTTTTCCCAGAAGATCAGAAGAAGACTGCGTTCACCACGCCATGGGGAACCTTTATGTATGCAAGGATGCCATTTGGACTGATTAATGCAGGTGCTACTTTTCAAAGGGCAATGGATATAGCCTTTGTGGGAGAACAGGACAAGTTCCTAGTAGTATATCTCGATGATATCACGGTGTTCTCAAACAATGATGATGAGCATATTGGGCATTTAAGAAGAACTTTTGAAAAATGCAGAAGGTACGGCCTTTCCCTTAATCCTCAAAAATATTTGTTTGCTTTAGATGAAGGAAAACTCCTAGGACATATCGTGACTAAAGATGGTGTTAAAATTGATCCTAAGACAGTTGAAGTAATAAATAACATTTCTCTGCCAAGAAATAAGAAAGAAGTACAGGTGTTTTTGGGGCGAATAAACTTTTTAAGGAGATTCATTCCTAACTATGCAGAGATAGTTAGGCACATTACCAATATGTTGAAAAAAGACAATGAAGTTAAGTGGTCCCAGGAGTCCAGAGATGCATTTACAAGAATTAAACAAGCATTTTCCGAAGCTCCTGTGCTAGCAGGACCAGATTACAGCAAGCCATTCATGGTATTTTCCTTCGCTTCACCACACACAATTGCTGGAGTGTTATTGCAGAAAAATGAAGAAGGATATGAACAGCCCATAGCATTCTTCAGTCAGGTGTTGTATGATGCTGAACTAAAGTATAATATACTGGAGAAGCAGGCGTATGCCCTGGTAAAGTCCCTTAAAGCTTTCAGAGTTTATATTTTGCAATCCCATATTACTGCTTATGTTCCCACAACAGCTGTAAAAGATATTCTAGTTCAGGGAGACAGTGAGGGCAGAAGAGGAAGATGGATTGCAAAAATCCAGGAGTATGATCTAGACATAAAGCCTACTAAATTGATCAAAGGACAGGGACTTTCCAAGATGTTATCTGAATCTAATCATCAAGCTCTGGGCATTAATTTATCCATGATGGCAAATGAAGAATCAGAAAAAGAAGAAGAGCAACATGGACTAGAAATGGCACACAAAAGGTACATGTGAAGTATCTGACTAGTTCATGGTATAAGCAAATAGCTGAATACCTGTTGACACTTAGCTGTCCTCCAGGATGTGATAAGGCAGCATACAGAGCTGTAAGGATGAGATCTCAGAAGTATGTCATTGCCAATGGACAGCTGTATTGGAGAGACCCTTTGGGTATATTACTGCTATGCCTCACAGAAAATGAAGTGCAGAGTATAATGACAGAATTCCATGAAGGAATATGTGGAGGACACTACAGCTGGAGGGCTACTACCAATAAAATCTTGAAGGCTGGTTTCTACTGGCCAAAGTTATATTCAGACACCTTCACTTGGGTCAGAACATGTGACAAATGTCAAAGGTTTGCAGAAAGACAGAAGTTAGCATCTTTGCCCTTGATTCCCGTGCATGTAAATGAACCCTTCCAGAAATGGGGATTAGACTTTATAGGAGAAATACACCCCCCATCAAGCGGCCAGCATAAATGGATACTGACAGCTACAGATTATTTTACTAAATGGGTGGAAGCCGTACCTACAAGAAGAGCTACAGATGCTGTAATCATGAATTTTTTAGAAGACAATATCATATCTAGGTTTGGCTGTCCTACAAGAATTGTAACTGATAACGCTCAAGCTTTTAAGTCTGCCAGATTTGTAAAATTCTGCCAAAGATATAATATTGTGTTAACTCATTCCACAGCGTATTATCCCCAGGGGAACGGTTTAGCAGAATCATCCAATAAAACCCTGGTGAGGGCCCTCAAGAAAACAATAGCTGAAAATCAGAAGAACTGGGACTCTCAGTTGAAGTTTGATCTATGGGCAAACAGGATAACCAGCAAAAGAGCAACAGGCAAGTCTCCATATGAGCTGGTGTATGGGCGGGCTGCAGTATTTCCTGTGCAATTGGCATTGCCAGTGGCACATTTTATACAGGAAAACCAAGAAGAACCGGATGAGATGATTAGAAGAATTCATCAGTTGGTAGAATTGGATGAGACGAGGAATCAGGTAGACCAGAGACTGATAGGATACCAGGAAAAAATGAAGAAGGTCTTTGATCAGCACGCAAAGGACAGAAATTTCCAAATTGGAGACCTGGTTCTTAGATGGGATGTTCGCAGAGCAGAAAAGGGCAGGCACGCTAAGTTTGACCCATTATGGTTTGGTCCTTTCAGAATCGTGAGCCAAGGGGGAAATAATACTTTTATGTTGGAGAACCTACAGGGTGATTTGTTGGATGCCCCCGTGAATGGTCAATTCCTCAAGCCGTATTTTCAATTCTGACCCAGATTGGAAACGCCCCACTGTATATATTGTACATAAGTTGTTTTTGGTCTCAAATTTCTATAAGGGAAAAAGGGGGATGCGGATAGTTACCTGAAGAGAAAGCGTAGCAGAAATTGAGCAGTGGAATGAAAAATTTGAATGGTCTGCGTGTTCTCGACATGCCCGAGGGCGAGCATGTCGTCCCCAAATGGAGCCAGTGTTGGTCACATCCCCTTTCCCTATTCGAAATTCGGCCACCACCTTCTCCAAAATCCATTCCTAATGTTTTTGAGAGCAAAACCCCTGGGCCCCGTTTAACTCTATCACCTCCGCCCGAAAATCTGCTTTATAACGTTTAAAATGCATATTTTATATATCGGGCCGAAGCCCCTTTAACCTTAGCCCCTCCCATTTCGATTTTCATATGACCCGAGCTACAGGACCATGGGCTGGGAGAAACGAGGGCTTATCACCTATATCCCGGGCGCACAGTGAAACCGGCGGTTTTCCCCCGCACCGCTCTTGTCGGCTGGCGGTATTTACCGCAGGGTCAGCGATCCCACACAAGAAATGCCACGTGTCCTTTGTACGAGCGGGAAACTGCTCCCTCCCCGCGCGTTAATCTTCGGCCGATGTCCGGTCAGCGGGATCCACCCACTACGTCCGATCTGCCTACCTCCATCCAACGGTTGGTGTGTCCTGGAGTCGATCGTTCATCGCTGGGTCCCGCCACGTCCCACAGTCTGCCATCGTGTCACTGTTTCATGTCTCTGCCCATCAACGTACCCGCCACGACGTCTCCTGCTTGTTCCCCGCTCGCCTATGTGTCTTTCCCCCCCCGTACTCTCATATTATTTCCTCGCGCCGATATATATATATATATGTGTGTGTTTTATATGTTTGATTCATAACCCACCGATATTCTTCCTTCATGACCATACTGTGTCTTATTGCGCCCGTTCACAAAAACCTCCATTGTCTGCTCCCGCCTCCCTGTATGTTCCCGTTTTTGACCTGTGTTTGCGTCGTCTCATCCATTCCCACTTCCATCACCCCCCGCCTTCACCCTAGTTGGGTTTTTCTAACATTTTCAGGGTTTTTGCAGGTTTTCAAATCAAGCATAAGGGGGCATATCAATCTGTCGCCTCCATTTCAGAGGATCAAGAACATACCAGAAGATGATCTCCTGTGGGCGAAATTAAATAAAAAGAGCTGAAGCCGGTACATGAAATGACTGTTATTAAAGAAAACACAGACACAGAGTCACAGAACCCTCCAGAGAATTTCGCCCCGCATTTAAAATTCAGGATTCAAATTCTGAGCTCAAAGGCCAAGAGTACAGTACCAGAGTTGCAGGCCAGCTCAGGCCTCTCACGGCATCAGATTTTTCTTCAGCTAAAAGCATCCCGATGTATATATTTTATTATTTTCGTTTTGTACATAAGGAGATTTTTATCTCCCAGCATTAATTTCTGTATACAGTTTGTTAGGTATATTCATTTATAGCTAGTCATTCATGACGAAGGCGTGATGGTTCCCCGCCTTTCTTTTTCAATTTAGAGTAATAAGTGTGGATACCTACCTCTCCCTCCAGAAGTTTCTCTTCTCTCTATAAATATCAAAAAAGAAGACATTGTTAGGGTTCCAGATTTCTGTAAGCAAGCTGTGCAGCGAGAAGACTATTGTATCCATCTTGTGACACTTCTGTATGAAGTTTCAGAGTCCGTTGGGTCTCAGTGAGGAGGGGTTATGACTGTATTGAGGATTCTGGTCTTTGGTATACTGCAGTATGTAATTTCTCTCATGTGTTAATACATCATCCTTTTTCATGCAAACTTTCTTCTTATATCATGTTCTAGAATGCGAGTGGCTCACTAATTTGCAGTAAGGATTCAGCTTGAATGGTGCCCTTTCTGGAATTGGTCAAGTGCTTTAAATAGGCCTAGAAGTGATATGTTGTTCCATGTTCACTCCTTTCATAACTTCTGCTACATTAATGGCTTAAGGATTCGTAAATTGATGCGCCCTTTTGTCAATAATATCTTCTCATGTTTCCTTCTTGCACGCACTCCTTGATATCTGATGTCTGTAATATATTACTTGAATCGGCCCTCTTTACAGTAAAGCGGTCTCTTAGCTGTCTGATTCTATCATGCTGAATTTTTACCTGATGTCTTTACCTTATTCCTATCTGTGTATCAGCCACTGAAAGAAAATTGGGATCAATTCAATCTATTTCATTCTCCTTGTTATAAACAAGAGATAGTAAGTGAATCCCTTGGACTGACAACCCAAACTATAAAGGACTCCTTGCTATATTAAGATGTCCTAGGCACTGGTCTATGGCAACTCTAGACTATCTCTAGGAGGGTGACAAAATCATCCACAACACAAGGGTTAATGAATTCCATTTTCAAACCCTTCCTTAGAAAATTTGTGCTGGTATTTTTTGATGATATACTAATCTATAGCAGGTCTTGGAAGGATCATGTTGAACATGTGGACAGGGTGCTCAAACTATTGCAGGAGAAACAATTATATGCAAAAAAATCCAAATGTTTCTTTGGAGTACAAGAGGTGGAATATTTGGGTCATATTGTATCTCACGAAGGTGTTAAAGTAGACCCTAACAAAATTAAAGCCATTAAGGAATGGAAAGTCCCCACAACCATAAAGAAGTTGCGAGGATTTCTCGGGTTAACAGGGTATTATCGCAAGTTTGTTAAGAATTATGGGAGAATAGCAGCACCTCTAACAACATTATTGAAGAAAGTTGCATTTTCATGGACTCCTGAAGCAACTAAGGCCTTTGAACATCTTAAAGAGGCAATGTGCCTAGCACCGATCTTAGCTACACCAGACTTCACAAAAACCTTTATTGTGGAATGTGATGCCTCAAGAAATGGAATTGGTGCAGTTTTAATGCAGGAAGGAAGACCCATTTCTTTTGAAAGTCGTCCGATCAAAGGAAAGTATTTACAGAAACCTATTTATGAGAAGGAAATGTTAGCAATACTACATGCACTAAAGAAATGGCGAACTTACCTAATGGGAAGACACTTCAAGGTAAAAACTGATCATGATAGTCTTAAACACTTTTGGAACAAAGACTATCTTCAGAAGAGCAGCAAAAATGGGTCACAAAGATGTTGGGTTATGACTTTGAAATAATCTACAAAAAAGGAAATCTTAATGTTGTTGCATATGCACTCTCAAGAAAGAATGAAGAGGTGGAAGCATTGCTTTGTGCCATTTCTATTATCCAACCAGATTGGATAACTGAAGCAAGAGATGAATGGAAGAAGGACAAAGATGTATGGAAACTCATTCAAAAGTTGCAGCAAGATCCTAGTACATCTGATACATTTAGTTGGAAAAATGATTCCTTATGGTACAAAGATCGCTTATATCTTTGTAAGAATTCCCAACTAAAACAAAATTCTTCTGGAATTGCACACTTCTCCTTTAGGAGGACACTCAGGATTTTTAAAAACTTACCACAGGGTGAAGAAAGAATTTTTTTGGGATGGCCTTAAATCTGATATTTAAAAGTTTGTGGCGGAATGTTTGGTTTGCCAGCAGAATAAAGTGGAAACAATTAAGACCCCGGGACTTCTACAACCTTTATCCATTCCAAGTCAACGTTGGGAGGAGATTTCAATGGATTTTATCACAGGTTTACCTAAGTCCGAAGGAAGAGTGTCATCATGGTGGTAGTTGATAGACTTACCAAGTATGCACACTTTTGTGCATTATCTCATCCATTTAAAGCAAGTACAGTTGCTACTACATTTATGAATAGAATTCAAAAGCTACATGGAAGCCCAAGGGTTATTGTGAGCGACAGAGATCCCATTTTTACTGGAAATTTTTGGACGGAGTTATTTTCTTGTTTGGGTACTCAATTAGCTCATAGCTCATCTTATCATCCTCAATCTGATGGTCAAACTGAGATATTAAATAAATGTTTGGAAGGATATCTTCGTTTTTTTGTATCTAATAAAAAAACACAATGGGTCAAGTGGTTACCTCTCGTTGAATGGCCGTATAACACTTCCTTCCATACTACAGCAAAAATGACCCCATTTATGGCACTTTATGGATATCATCCACCATCCATCACATCATCTTTAAGGGAAAATTCGAAGGTTAAAGTAGTGGAAGATCACATCGAGCATCAGCAAGAATTTCTCCAACTCTTAAAGGATAACTTGAATTTGGCACAAAATCGAATGAAACAACAGGCAGATCAACATCATACCGAGAGAAGTTTTGATGTAGGAGATTGGGTATTTTACGGCTACAACCATACAAACAAATTTCCCTCAAGCAAGCTAAGAAGGATAATAAATTATCGCCAAAGTACTATGGTCCTTACAAGGTGTTGCAAAATATTGGTACTATGGCATACAAATTGGAGCTTCTTGCTTCTTCGCGAGTGCATCCAGTTTTCCATGTTTCATGCTTAAAGAAGGTTATAGGTAAAAATCTTCTAGTTCAAACAATATTGCCAGAACTTGATGAGGAAGGAAAAATCATATTGGAACCTGAAGCGGTCACGGAAACAAGAACTTGACAGCTACATAATCAATCAATTTCAGAGTATCTCATCAAGTGGAAGAACTTACCCACTGAAGATTCTACATGGGAGGATGAGAATTTTATACAGAAGCACCCAAACCTACTCAAGCGTTGAGGACAACACTTTTTTGAAGGAGGGGCATGTTAGGTCCCTATATTACTAGTATAGTCCCTTATTGTTATTAGTGTAACCCCCTTATTGTTATTATTGTACCCTTGTAACCCCCATTTTGTTATTATTGTGCCCTTAAATTATTATTGTTAGGCCGGCTAGGATTACATTGTGGCCCACTAGGATTACATTATGGCCATATGGACACCTACATATAGAAAGGAGGTTTTGTAAATTGTATCATCCAAGAATTGTTCATTTATGTAATGTATTGGAGATTTCCCCCTCGAAGTGGCTTATTTCTAAGGCGTTGATATCTCTTTTCTTCTATTTTTGGAGCTGGTTACACAACAATATGCCCCTGTTCATTATATGGAAAAAATAAATAGTTGGGAATATTTTCATTCTTTGGGTTATTCAGAAATGAAGAATGAATACATTATTGGGGGAGACTTCAACACAACCCTCCACCCCTAGGAAAAAAAATGAGGCACTCTGGTGAGGGTTCAACTCCAAGAAATCATGGAGGATTTGATCTCTTCCATGGATCTTATTGATAATAGACCATCGACCAAAAAATTCACTTGGAATAATAGAAGGATGGGGCCGAGTCATATTGCATCTTGCCTTAATATATTAGGATCTCATGGTGTCATATCATATATTTATATGGTCAGGTTCTGATTATAGTCTGATCTATCTTCAGGTTCTTCAATATGTTAATTATGGCCCCTTTCCCTTCTATTTCTCTCCCATATAGATTAGAAAGGAAGCTTTCATTGAGTTGACCAAGCAAGCTTGGAGGAGATGGGTGACAGGGCCCCAAATTTCCATATGGGAAAATAAAATAAAAATCCTTAATATATCCTTAAAAAAATGGGAAAAGGAGAATAAAGTGGACAATTAATATAATATGCTTCAACACAAAAATAATTTGGAAGATACTCAAAGGAAATTGGAGTAGGATGAAATATCTAAAGAGATTCTCCTCCAAAAATAAAATATGTTTGATATTTACCACAAATACCTTCAATAAGAAGAGGAAGTATGGCATCTTAAATCCTAAAAACTATGGCTGTAAGTAGGGGACCGAAATCTTAAATTTTTTCATAACCATTCCAAATCCCACTTTTGGAAAAACAATATAGAAACTATTACAATTGAGGTCACCCAGATCAACGATTTCTAAAAGATCAAGGAGGAAGAAGTTTCTTTCTTTATATCACTCGATTCACACCCAAAGGTTTCCAACTCAGGAGCGGTTTCGTTCATTCTAAAAAGAGTTTCGTCCTTGGTGTCTAAGGATTAAAATGCATGCTCACTAAAAGAAATTATGGAAGAGCAAGTTAAGAGGACGGTGTTTTTCTATGTCTAGACAAAGCTCTAGGCCTATATCGGTTCTTTTCCCATTTATATCATTACTTTTATGAGATCTTCAAGTTTGATTTTTTTTGGTAAGGCTTTCCTTTTTATTAACGAAATAAAAATTTACATGAGATAATTCTTTGTGTTATTGGTCTGCCCACAGGGAAACCGACCCAATAACACAGATTTATAGTCTTGAGATTATATATACTCCTTTTCAATAGTTTAATAGACAAAAAGAAACAATTTCCACTATAAACATGGAGTTGCAAGAGAGAAAAAATATAGGATCTCTCTTCTACAGAGTCATTTTGGTTGAACCATAGAAAAATTAGACTTCTCATTGACTACTAAAACATGAAGTAATATTGTGCGACAACCTAGAGGAACCATGAGTAAATCCACAAGAGTTTAGAGACGTACAGAAGTTCCACCCATGAAATCCAAGCTAACCACAAACCTCAGTAACCATGGTGAACCACCACAAAACTTCCACAAAAATCCACATTGGAGCAACCCCAGCGAGATATTGTAGAGCATTCCTATTGAAACACAATGACACCTCCCCAATGAGAATAAGAACTCAGTATGTTCAAAATAACATAAATTGATAGAATCCACCAACTAGAGCCAAGTAAGGCATGAAGCTTAAATGGGAGGCCTTCGATCCTGTGAAATAAAATACTAGGCTTGCAAAGACAAGTCATGAATTATAAACATGATGCCATTGCATATCAGAAGGAGAGTGACCATAGAATTAAGTTGCTATTAAAATTTCCTACTTACCGAGAGGAAGAAGAGCACCCTTCTTGAGAGGATCGCCATGATAGAGAGCCTTGAAGGCCAGGTGAAGCCACAGATCCACCATGTAAACATAGGAGGATGAAAGCTACCAAACCAAAAGAGGATGGTGATACTGACACTACAATTCCATGAAGACTAGTCTAGTCCAATAGAAGGGCTAACCAATGAGTGTCTGGATATGGTTAGGAAGGTTGGCATGGCAACCATAACTAGTGGAGGGGAGACATAGCACATAGATGGTAGGAATAGAAAAATTGCAGAGCAGCACACCAAGTCCAGAGATGGGATTAAATAAGTATTTAATTTTGCCATGAAGTTGTCCTCATACATCCCCAATTTAAGCCTCTTCCCATAATAATGAGTCCTCATGATGAAAGTTTGAGCCAAGGGAGAGATCTCATAAGATAACCAAAAGTAGGAGAGTGCATCCATTGCACTAGAATTAATTTGAGCATGCTGGCCTATAGGAGATTTTATGTGATGGGAAAGATGGCTACTTGATCCACACACCTTCACCATTGTTGTGAAAAATTTTTGGAGTTCGCACTTGTCGTGGGGGAATGTTAAATTTTAATTTGATAAGAATGGTGGATTATATTTTCAAAAAAAATTACATTGGGGAAGGGATTAATTCTTCCTTCCTTGCATTAATTCCTAATTAGGTTAACCCCTCCTCCTTCACCAGTTTTAGGCCAGTTTCCCTCTGCAATTTATCCTATAAAATCATCTCAAGAATATTGGCTCTAAGAATGAAACCAATTCTCCCAAAACACATTTTAGAGAACCAGGGAATATTTGTAGGCCAAATAAAAATTATTTGCAATGTCATGCTAGTGCAAGAAGCTATGCATTCCAGCCAAGAATGAGGATACAAGGGAATTCTAATAAAATTATACATGGAAACTCATTTTACTAAGTCAACCATGCCTTTCTGCTTAAATTTCCTTCTAAGTTTGGTCTTACTCACAAGATTTTAAATGGATAGAACTTTGCATCTCCTTCTCTTGGATTTTCCCTCTAGAAAATATGAGATCATACATTTTTTCAAAGCCTCTTGAGGTCTACTTCAAGGTTTCCCCCTAGTTCCCCTTCCAATATATCCTCATGGTTGATTCTCTCAATATGTGTTTGAAGTTCAAGAGAAGAAGAGAAAATATCCATGGATTAAGGTATGTTTGGGATATAAAGAGCATTAATCATTCTCAATTCTTGAATGACATGTTTCTTTTAGAGGGGGGGGGGGGGTTCAATATTTATAGCTAAGTGATTCAAGTTTTTTCTAGATATTTTTTTATGCCCTTAAGGGTTGAAATCAACCAGAGAAAATCACATATTTATTCTTGTAATATTAGATCTCTTTTTCAAAGAAAATTAGGGCTTTTCTTTGGCTTAGTAACAATAGAATCATAGAAATGCTTCAATTACTTTGGCATCTCAATTTTCTTAAAATCCCATTCTTCTCAGGATTCATTAGGAATCATCTCCAAATTCAAAACCAAGCTATCTTAATGGGGAGAATTCTAGCGAAATATCATAGGAATACATTTGTAATAAATTTTATGCTCTCAGCCTTTCATTTTTATCAATTTATAGCACTTTTAGGGTCATCTAAAGTCCTTTGTGAAATTGCAAAAACTTATAAGGAAATTTATGTGGGAAGGTGGGAAGAAAAGCACGAATAAATTCCACCTTGTTGAGTGGGAAACAATTGAAGTACCTAAAATCCCATGGTAACTTGGGTACCAGGAATCCATCTATTATGAAAATTTCCTTGGGGGGGGGGAATTGGTTTGGAGATATATACAACAAAAAAATTCCTAGTGGAAGGAGGTTATAAAACAAAAATAATTCCCTTAGAATTGTGATTTTAGCTTGGATGCTATGCTACCATACAAAGGTGGTTCAACCATCTAGAATCATTTTACAGCTTCAATGAGTCTAATAAAATATCGCATCTCATGGTATCTAGGGAACAAGCCAAATATAGATTTATGGTCTGATAAATAATGCACAAGCAATGGTTGGGAAGAAATGTGAATCTCCTTCTGCTAAAGGAGTAGTTGGACTCTGAAACTAAATTATCTCTTATAGATATCTACAGTTGGGACCAAATGGGTTTGTGGGTCTATTGGGACCTATAATTTATCCCTCGATAGTTGCAGGAAAGGGCACCAAATTTTAAATCCTTGCTTTTAGGCGGTGCTCCAAGGAACCAAAAAGAAGAGTATTAGCGGGGGTGGAAAAACTTGGTTTACATCATGAAAGAAGGTTATTATGCTCTCTTATTTCAGTATGGTATTCCTCCTATATCTTTGATTTTATCTATAATAGTGAATCCAAAGTATATCCCAAATTTGATCTCCTTTTATTGGTTTCTTATTCACAATAAAATCATAACTGCAAAAAATTTAAAGAAGTGAGGCATAGTTGGTCCATCTCAATGTTCAATGTGCCTAGAATTGGAAGAGTTTGTTTCTCATATATTTCTCAACTACACATTTGAAAAATAAGTATGGCTTCACACTTTATCTCATTTTTTTCCCTAACCATGTGGCTTGATCATACCTCTTCCTCCTTTTCTTCTTGGTGGAAAAATTATCGAGGTAGTTTTGTTGGAAAAATATCCTTCAAACAACTTTTTGTAGCCTTCCCAAAACTCCTCTATTGGAAAATCTAGGAAGAAAGGAATTACAACACCTTAAACAATTTAAGGTACCACACTTAATCGATGGCATTAAAGGACAATACTCCTTGCGCTGAATTTTTTGGAAATTCCTCTCTCTATGCCCACTACAATTTTCTAGACACCCTGGAGAGAGCTTGGCTCTCGCACCTTCTTTCAGATTCAACTCTTAAAATGGATTTGAGCATTCCATGTAAATTCCATGAGGAATAATGGAAGATAAGGATGGACAAAGAAGAATTTGGAGAATGGAGAAAGAATCAAGCTTCCTCTATTCTCAACTTTGATGGTGCATAAAAGAACAATACAAAGGTGGCAGGAGTGGGAGGGGTCATTCATAACACCAATTTAAACAAACTAATATAGTATTCATAAGGCCTTGGAGAGTTAGAAAATAGCCCTGCAGAATCCTATGGCATGATTCAAGGTTTAATGTTGACAAAAGAAGCTTAGACGGAGAAATTGGTGGTTATGGTAGATTCAATTATCGTCATTGTTATGAAACCATCTCCCAAAATAGAAGAAAAGAGAGATGAACGGCTTAGAAATCAGCCTCTTCGAGGGGGAAACCTCCTTTACATTACATAAATGAACAACTATTAGATGATACAAATGACAAAATCTCCTTTCTATATATAGGAGTCCATGGGGTCACAATATACTCATAGCCAACCTAACAATAATAATGTAAAGGAATAATAATAACAATAGTGGACTTTTATGGGGCACAATAATAACAATATGGGACTATAGGGGTACAAAAATGATAGTAAGGGGGCTACACTAACAACAATAAGGGACTACACTAGTAATATAGGGACCTAACATGCCCCTCTCCTTAAAAAAAGTGTTGTCCTCAATGCTTGAGTATTTTTGGATGCTTCTATATAAAATTCTTAACCTCCCATGTGGAATCTTCAGTGATTAAGTTCTTCCACTTGATGAGATACTCATAAATTGATCGATTTCGTAGCTGTCAAGTTCTTGTTTATGTGGCCGATTCAGGTTCCAATATCATTTTTACTTCCTCATTAAGTTCTGGCAATATTGTTTGAACTAGATGTTTGTCACCTATAACCTTCTTTAAGCATGAAACATGGAAATCTTGGTGCACTCGGGAAGAAGTAGGAAGCTCCAATTTGTATGCCATAGTACCAATATTTTGCAACACATTTTAAGGACCATAGTAATTTGGCGATAATTTATTATCCTTCTTAGCTTACTTAAGGGATATTTTTTTGTATGGTTGTAGCTGTAGAAATACCCAGTCTCCTACAACAAAACTTCTCTCGCTGTGATGTTGATCTTCCTGTTTTTTCATTCGATTTTGTGCCAAATTTAGGTTATCCTTTAAGAGTTGGAGAACTTGTTGTTGATGTTCGATGTGATATTCCATTGCTTGAACCTTATAATTTTCTCTTAAAGGTGATGTGTTGAACAGTTGATGATATCCATAAAGTGCCATAAATGGGGTCATTTTTGTTGCAGTATGCAAGGAAGTGTTATACCACCATTCAGCCAGAGGTAACCACTTGACCCATTGTGTTCGTTTATCAAATACAAAAAACGAAGATATCCCTTCCAAAAATTTGTTCACTATCTCATTTTTCCCATCGGATTGTGGATGATAAGATGATATATGAGCTAGTTGAGTACAAAAACAAGAAAATAATTCCGTCCAAAAATTTCTAGTGAAAATGGGATCCTTGTCATTTACAATAATATTTGGACTTCCACGTAGCTTTTGAATTGTTTCCATAAATTCAGTAGAAATTGTACTTTCTTTAAATGGATGATATAACGCACAAAATTATGCATACTTGGTAAGTCTATCAACTACCAACATGATGACACTATTTCCTTCGGACTTAGGTAAACCTGTGATAAAATACATTGAAACCTCCTCCTGACATTGACTTGGAATGGATAAAGGTTGTAGCAGACCCGAGGTCTTAATTTTCTCAATTTTTTTTTGTTGGCAAACCAAACATTCTGCCACAAAATTTTTAATATTAGATTTAAGGCCATCCCAAAAAAATCTTAAAGAATATTTTATTTTAGTTGGGAATTCTTACAAAGATATAAGTGATCTTTGTACCATAAGGAATCATTTTTCCAACTAAATGTATCAGTTGTACTGGGATCTTGCTGCAACTTTTGAATGAGTTTCCACACCTCTTTTTCATTCTTCCATTCCTCCCTTGCTTCGGTTATCCATTCTGGATGGATAACAGAAATGGAACAAATCAATGCTTCCACATCCTCATCCTTTCTTGAGAGTGCATCTGCAACAACATTTAGCTTCCCTTTTTTGTAGATGATTTCAAATTCATAACCCAACATATTTGTGACCCATTTTTTTTTCTCTTCTGAAGATAGTCTTTGTTCCAAAAAGTATTTAAGACTATAATTATCATTTTTTACCTTGAGGTGTCTTCCCATTAGGTAAGGTCACCATTTCTTTAGTGCATGTAGTATTACCAACATTTCCTTCTCATAAATATATTTTTGTCAATACTTTCCTTTGATTGGATGGCTTTCAAAAGCAATGGGTCTTCCTTCTTGCATTAAAAAAACACCAATTCCATTTCCTAAGGCATCACATTCCACAATAGAGATTTTTGTGAAGTTTGGCATAGCTAATACCGGTGCTTGGCACATTTCCTCTTTAAGATGTTCAAAGGCCTTAGTTGCTTCAGGGGTCCATGAAACTTGCATATTTCTTCAATAATTTTGTTAGAGGTGTTGCTATTCTCTCATAATTCTTAACAAACTTGCAATAATACCCTATTAGCCTGATAAATCCTTGCAAATTCTTTATGGTTGTGGGGACTTTCCATTCCTTAATGGATTTAATTTTGTTAGGGTATACCTTAACACCCTCCTTATATACAATATGACCCAGATATTCCACCTATTTTACTCCAAAAAAAAATTTGGAGGTATTTGCATATAATTGTTTCTCTTCCAATAGTTTGAGCACTTTGTAAACATGTTGAACATGATCCTTCCAAGACCTATTGTAGATTAGTATATCATCAAAAAATACTAACACAAATTTTTTAAGGGTTTGAAAATGGAATTCATCAACCCTTGAAATGTAGAAGGTGTATTGGTAAGGCCAAAAGGCATGAACAAAAATTCATAATGACCCTCATGAGTTTGAAATTTTGTTTTTGGAATACATTTATTCTTCATTCTAATTTGATGATATCCTGAACGAAGATCCAACTTGGTAAAATAAATTTCTCTATGTAATTCATCCAATAATTCATCAATCATAGGAATGGTAAATTTATCTTTAATAGTGAGCTTATTAATCTCCCTATAATCTAGACACATGTGCCATGATCCATCCTTCTTTTTCACCAATACTGCTAGAGCAGAGAAATAACTTTGACTAGGTTTAATTATACTAGCCTCTAGAATTTCTACAATCATACGTTCAATTTCGCTCTTTTGGACATAATGATATCTGTAAGGCCTGATGTTTGGAGGAACACTTACAAGAATCAAATGAAAAGCATGATCATGATCATGAATAGGTGGGAGTCCTTTGGTAGTTTGAAACACCTTGGAATGATTCTCCAAGAATTTTTGGAGATCTAGAGAAATAGATGATTTTTATGTTGGAACTTCTAGTGAGCATAATTGTGAAATTATGCCTCATTGTTCTTTCTTCAGAATATTTTCCTTGACATTAAAGCTTATTATATTCCATTTCTTCCCTACGATACCTCATAATTCAACTTCCTTTCCTTTAGAAAAAAATTTCAAGAAAAGTTCTTGAAAATTAAATGCTATCGTCCCCAAAGATTGTAACCATTATACTCCTAGTACAACATCAACACCTACCATTGGAATGGAAAGCATTGGACTATTCAATACATATTTCCCCATGGTTAACTTTATATTATGGCACTTTTTGGATCAATTTATAGCTCCTCCATTTGCAACAATCACTTAACACTCTGGTGTTCGGTATAGGAAGCAATTCAATTCCTTGACTACCTTATAATGTGTTATCATAAAATTGCACTTGATCAGCTGCAAATCAGGCAACACTATGTAACTGTTTCAAACCAACTTGTTTCTGAAGCTTAGCCTCTTCAGTCTGAGAGGGCTCTCTCAAAGGGGTTTATGATATTAGATAATGATGAAACTAGATGGCTAACTCTATTTGATAATAACTTGATTGTGACGTGCGTAGCTTGAAAAGAGTACAGGTCTACAACAATTGGGCTTATGGAGTCAAAAAATCATTAGCATTAGTGGTAAGGTCTCTTGACATGGTATCTGATACAGGTAAGAGTTTTTAAAGGTAAATCACACATAGAACATAGAGCAACACCGCCATTTCATCAATAAAGGAAGTTAGATCATACACATATGAATTCTTAGTAATAAAGATGAAATCCACTGCAATTAGTACACATAAAAATATAGATCAGGAAAGCATTACAAACTCCATGAGAATCTTAGGTCTATCAAGAAAAATTCCTCTGTATTACAGATATCATTCAAATTACATAAAGCTGCAGTAGTGCAAAAAATATCCAACCCTTTACAACTTCGATAATCTGCCCTTTAATAGACCTTCTTACATCAGAGATGATCTACCTCTTGGCTAGATTCATCGAAATCTTCCTATTACACCTTACATAATAGGAAAACATGTGCTTTAATGAAAAAATGACAGCTACACTCTAAAACAGTCCTTTTCCTAATAGGACTCAAACTCCTATTTATTACATCAAACTACCTTATCTCTTAAAACATTTACATATCTGACAGCTAATGCTTCACATGTTCTAATGGGCTATGTTGTATCTCATCACTACTTGACATCTTAAATATCCTCCTCAACATATGGAAATAAACCCTATTTTTCAGGAAAACAAGACCATGTTTTCAACGAATGCTTCAGTTGATGAGTTGTCTCTATTTCATGGTCTTCAAGTCATGGATGATTGCTGGCAAGGTCCCTTGACCTATTTTATGTTTCCATATATCCAAAAATACTTTTAAACTACTCAGAAACCTTCAAATATAGCTCACCACGAAAATAGGGCAGTTTCATAGCGTGCTTTCATAGCATCCAAAAAATGACTTCTTCACTCAAAATTTCTACTTCTTTGCTCTTGCATGGTGTCCATCATGACATGACACTTTATCATAACCTTTATCCCCTCTTGCAAGCTACAAAAATTGGTTTTAAAGGCAAAAGGACAGCTACAGAAATTTTCGTAGCGTTTTCATGGCTTCAAGCCTAGGAAACGCTACGAAACTATGGAAAACTGTGTAATTTCTAGATTTTGACTTTGTTTTAAAAAGGTACCTTCCAGCTATATAAATTTTCTTTTCAACATGCCATTAACCTCTCAAAACATTAAAAAACTCAACTTAAGAGCCTTGAGTTGTTTCTTCTTCATTAATTATGAGTTGAGCTATGGGTTCCTCAACTACAATCATCTTTAAACCCTTCTTCTCCACCTCCTCATGGATCAATTCTAACTGATCTTGGAGGTCTTTGACTTGGTCCTTCAATTTTCTATTGCTAGATTTCAAGTGCAAGTTCATTCTTCTAACATGCTTCACCTCTTTCCTCAATGGCATAGTCCATTTGATTAATTGATGTGTATCATCTAAGGTCTTTGATACACTATCAACTTGATTTTCCCAAATCTCTTTCATTTTCTCAAACTGCACTTTTTGGACATTAGGTTTCCTTGCTTGTTTCTTCATGACTGCTATTTCATGATTTTCTAACTTCAATTGTTTCTCAAGGACCTCAAACTCTATTTTTTCAATAATTTTCTCCTTTCCTTTCTTTTGCTTGATGACTTGATATTCTTTTGCAGGCGATTATAGGTCAATGATGCTTGGTGATGGTTGGACAATGTCAATGACCCTTTGAACTTCTTTACTATTTTCCAATAGTTTTCTAGCATGTCTTGTCATGGGTTTCCTAGCCTAAAACATAAAACCCGCATCCTCACCTTCAAACTCTAACTTATTTTCTGATTTGGCTTTCTTGAGCTTCGTTCCTCCCTCATCTATATCCTCATCTTGGACTATGGGAGTCTCTTCAATATCAATAACATGTAGAATGCCTTCTAAATTTCCTTTAGCCACTTTTTGGCTCCTTGTAATCCTTTTTCTGCCAATTTTACTCACAGTTGGCTCTTGTTTTGCAGGTTTTCTCATAGTTGACTTTTGTTTTGTAGGTGAAACAATAGGTGTATCAAGCTTCTGCAGTTTCTCCATTTCCATGATTATTGGTTTATTTTGCTCTGCCCCTACTGTTTCACTTTGTTTTGCCACTAAAGGTGATGTTATTCCTCTAGGTTTAGGAGTTCTTTTAGGGTTGATGGCATCCACTTCAAAACCACTGGAAAACAGAAAAGAAGACCAGTCTTTTCCTAGTCTTTTTAACTCATCTAAAACCAACAACTTTATTAAACCATGATGAAAAAGTGAGGTTTCAATTCCTTCAGATGTAGTTTTCCCATTGAAATTTAGGGCAAACTCTTTAGAAACATGTACATGGCATCCTTACAATCTTTGGCAAAACTGCAAACACTCTATTCTTCTAAAAAAAATTTAAGCTATTGGGTCTTCATTTATCAGGTTCATTTTTTATGGCTCGTATCTGAGATAGTGGCCACCTTTGTTGGTCTTCATCCTCATAACCATGATACTTTTATGTCTTATTTGCCTCACTTGATCAATGATACCTGCAAACTTTTGAAAATACCAGCGACAACTTGGGCTCAGTGAAATAGCTCTCTAGAGCTTAATAACATGCAAAGAGGGAGTGGAGAATGACAAATGACTCAATTGGGAAATATTTTGAATTTTGATGAAAGATCATGGCATAATGATGACTCATACATGCTTAAAATAGTAATAATGACTTCATCCATGACCAGTGAACCTTGAATTAACCCTAATTGACTCGAATGGCATCTACCCTATCCCTTTCAATCATTTACTAACACCTAGCACCTGTTTTGACAAGACAAATAGGAAAACTTCCTTTCGTAGCATTCTTAGTGTATTTCTGAGCAGTTTCTCTATGAGAATATTAGCAGTTTCGTAGAGAAAAGTGTGTTTTCTCTGTGTATTTTGCTACAAAAGTAGGGATTCTTGGCTAAAATGAATTTTTCGAAGTTATAAGCTTGGTAAATGAAAAATGTCAGAAAATAATGACTAACGTGACATGAAAAGATTTGAATGGGGGTGATTTTTGGACTTTAGGATAAGATAATAAGAAAAATTTAAATTTTTTCTTAACCAAGTAATGAAAAATGAATTCTATGACCCTACCTTTGACACATGAACCTCTAAGACTTTGTCAAATGATGTTTCATTTTTTTCTGAGTGATAACATAATGAATAAAATTATGGGTACTACCTGAATAAATTAACACTATTACATTTTTCCTCTTAATTTCCCTTCTATCTTGAGAGTTTGAGGAATGGTAATTGCTTCCAGTGCATTACAGGATATGGTCAGAATCATTTCTTCTTTCTCTAGGGCTGGTTCCCGCTGTATATCCTCTTCCTTTGAAGTTTCTTATTAATTTTCTTCCTCCTCTTCACAATCTATGTAAAACAATTTCTTATGGTTTTTAGGCTTCTGTGGTTATCATTCATTGCAACAGTCTCTAGATTATCCACAGTATCAAAAAACATTGGTTGACGTTTTGAATCCCAACAGGGATCCATCTATCATAACTGTCGCAAAGACCTTTTTCTTTTATTTCTTCCAATTGTTGTGGTGTCAACCTTGTAGGCTGTGGAAATATAGGAGTAGCAACACTTACATATTTATAGATGTAAGTGTCAGGCTTCCTTGTTGCCATAATTTTACTTTCAAATTTTCTTGCCAACCTGAATGCCTTCTCCAATGAATCAGGTTCTCAAAGTTGAACATCATGTTGGATGTTATCCTTTAAGGTGTCAATCCTATGTTCCTCTGGAATATAAGTTACCATTATATTCAATTTTTGGAAGTCCTCAATGTGCTCCACCATTGAACATTTTTGTTTGATATTTATCAATTGGAAAAAGAAGGTGTTGCTCTTTGTATCCTCATAATGTGCTATCATTTCCTCCATAAAAATTGACTAAGTGATAATTTTTTTACGAGAGAAAAGCCATTGATACCATAAAAATGTATTTTGTTCTAAATATAAAGTTTAAATGTGTACCTTTTGTGTGTTTTTCACATTATGGAGATCAAAATATTGCTCCATCTGTAGTATCCATGTTACGGGATCCTTGCCATCAAACTTCCTCATATCAATCTTTGGAATATAGTGGGTCTTCAATCCAACATTCGATTTTATAAAATCATGATTAACATTGATTTTTTTCTCATCATTAGTTTCCTCTACTACCTTTTCGCCATTAGAATCATTTCTTGTATCAACTTTTTCAAACCTTCCATGTCTGCTCGTAGATCATTCTTCATGTCTTCCATGTTGCCTTTAATTTTTTCATCGATATTAGCTTCCACGCCATGCATCTTAGCTTCCATGCCATTCTTCAAACCATCCATATTAGCTTCCATGGCTTTCTTCAAACCATCCATCTTAGCTTCCATTTCATTTTTTGTTACTCTTTGTGAGAGTGAAATTTGTTGCACGTGGTCTTGTAATTTTGATATATCATGTTGCACTTATTCCTCTTCATGAGTCACAGTAGAGACTTCTAAGGGCTTAATAGGTGTTGAATTATTTTTAGGGGGAATTCTATAACCCAATACTAATATCTATGCTTCAATATGCCCTCGGAATCACTTAAAAATAATTTTTCAAACAAAACTTATGCAATTTAAAAAAAAAATACACACCTTTTTCTTGCTTTTAAGGAGCTCGATATTGACACTAACATATCTCTATAATTTCGAATCCCAGAGATTTTATCTTCGATCCTTTAGTAGCACTCTGAATCTTCTTTCCAATGCCATATTTCCAACCTGATTTGGAGTCTTCAAGACAAATTTATGCCCAATCTCTCACAATGACCTAATTATGGATTGGTTCAGTAGAGGAAAATTTTATGGCATGAAATGTGTCACTTTTTCCTCATTCGGCTCTGAAAGTGATATATAGGAAACTACAATATGTGTACTAGCAACCATTTTTTATAGAATTCCAATCTGATGCTCAGAGAGGGAGTTATGATTATTTTCCCAAGGTCACATCTTTGAAATGAAATTTGGGAACCTTCAAAAACTCTAACTTCCACACACCATATCTTCGAAAATATTGTGATACGAGATCTGAAATTTGTACACGAAGTTCCTCTTGATTTCTTCGCAAATGGGTTTTTTTATATCTTTTGAACCTTCATATACAAAAAATTATAGTGAAAATTCCATGATGACTTGTTTGAAGCAGCGAAACCCTAGAATCCAAAGATTTCATACCAAATGTTATGAAACCAGCTCACAAAATAGAATAAAAGAGAGATCAATGACTTAGAAATCAGCCTCTTCGAGGGAGAAACCTCATTTACATTACATAAATGAACAATTCTTAGATGATAAAAATGAAAAAACCTTCTTTCTATATATAGGAGTCCATGGGGTCACAATATAATTCTAGTCGACCTATGTAAGGGCACAACAATAACAATAGTGTGATTTTATGGGGAACAATAATAACAAAAAGGGGGCTACACTAACAACAATAAGGGACTACACAAGTAATATAGGGACCTAATAGTCATTAAACACTTATTACGAGGAAACTTTCCCAAAGACTATAAACTAAGAGGCACTATAGAAATAATCTAGGCACTGAAGCAATCCTTATCTAAGATTCATTTCTATTATATTTTGAGAATGAAAAAATCAAAAGAAAATAGGTTGGAAAATGAAGGTGTGAAATTAGAGGAAGGTTTCCTAATTCAAAATGGAAAAAACAAAATTACCAACTTAGCGAGAACTCTATCCCAAAAAACCCCTACTTTTGGATAAAACAACTGAAAAAAAAAAACACCTTGAAAACAAAAAGTGTTGATGTTGCATCAACATTTTTTGGGGGTTAAATTCCAAAAACAATTAGTACCAACATTAAAAACCAAAAATTGTGAGCAATAAACAGGAAAAACACCCCAAAACGAAAAGTGTTGATGCAACATGATGTTGCATCAACACTCTTTTTTATTTTTTGAGTTAAAATTATAATTTTTTTTAAAATGACCTTAAAATTTGTTTTTATTTTGCAATAAACATGAAAAAAAAACCCTAAAATCAAATGGTGTTGATGCTACGTCAATGTGTTTTTTGTTAAAATTTCAACATTTTTTAGTTATGGAATGGAAAATAAAATATCATTACTCCGAAAAACCTTAAATTCCAATAGATTTTGACAATAGCATTAAAGATCAAATATCATGACTCCAAAAACCTAAAAATTTCAACAATTTGAAACCATGGTAATAAAGATAAATATCATGACTTTGAAAAACCTTAAAATTTTGACATTTTTCAACCATGTCGTTAAAGATAAAATATCATGATTCTGAAAACCTTAAAATCTTGACATTTTTCAATCGTCAAATTAAAACCAAATATCATGACTCTAAAAACTTTAAATTTTCAACATATTTCGAGACCAAATGTTATCACTAAAAAAACCTTTAAAATGAATACCTACATCAAAGAGACATTATACCAAATGTTAAAAGTATAGACCTTTTATAATTTTATCCTAAGACAACTTGACACATTGCAACGAAAAATCAAAAATCAATCATCAAATTGATAAGTCATGGGGCAGACTTATCTCATTACAATGAAAACTTAAAAATCAGCCATCAAATTGACACAGAGTGGAGATAGACTTGTCCTATTGTAATGAAAATTAAAAATAAACTATCAAATCAATACATAGTAGAGTCAAGTTGCTAATCAAACATCAAAACGACCTCTGCAATATATCTATTAAAAAACAAAACAAAACAAAAAATTAAAAAAATAAAATGAACCAAAAAAATAATAAGTAAAAGATAAAATAACATTAACATTAACATTTAAAAAAATGTTTAAAAACATTAAAAGTGACCAACAAAAATAAAAAATTTAAGAAAATTAAATTAAAAAATTAAAACATATAAATAAAGTAAAAATAAAAACATAAAAAAATAAAAATAAAAATACCAAAGATAATGCATAAAATTGAAAATTTCAAACCATAATATATATATATATATATATATATATATATATATATATATATATATATAAAAGAAATCAAGCAGGAAAAAAACGTAATTTAATTTTTTTAAATAATTAAAAAACAAAAAAAATAGAGTAAAAAATTTATTAAAATATAAATTGTAAAATAATTAATTAAATCTAAAATAAAATGTTAACAAATAAAATTATAATTACATATATATATATTACAAAGTTGGTTGATATATTATATTCGAAAAAAGGAGAAGATTCCTTGATACAATCTGAAGGTGAAGAGGACAAGCTAAGAGGAGGGCTTAAACAAAATGTCGTGTCTCCAAAGTGTCGATTGTTCACACTTTGTTGCATTACCAAACCTACATAGATTCTGACAAACTGCGAAAGCAAAAGAGCTACTTTAAAAAACATAAACAACAGAGAAAGAGGAGGAATGAGGATTAGTCGATGCTGATAGGTCAAGCAGTTGAGGCATTAGTATTGTCATCTTGACCGCCACTTCTTACATTATTTGAGCTGGAGCTGGGAACCGAGCATTTATCCAGCATGTATTTCAAGATTTGAAGAGACTCTTCCAGATGAGAGCATCAATTTGTTATTTCCAAGAGTTGGTTCTGAAGAGACCTAGCACATTTCTACAAGAAGCCATTGTCAACTTTTTTCTTTTCCTCCATGATCTTCAACTGGCCACGAATTAACGCCATTTTGGACTATATGTTTGCACAGTGAAAGCAATTTTCATTTCTCATTGTGCTGCCACTGTGTTGAGCTGGAGCTCGCATAGCCTAGGAAGAGAGTGGGTAGACAGAATGGGCAGGAATTGAAAGCTGAGAGTCGGCCCTGTAGCGAAGGGAGATTCTGAAGAAGAGGGGAAGGGAGCACTGCCACTCAGGGGGAGGGAAGGTCCGGTAAATAAAAAATAAAATAATATATTAAAAAACTATATATATACAAATTTGTCATTGCAACATATCGGGGGTTGATTCTCAGAATCGACCCACACCCAACACAAGTTACGTAGGCATGGGTTGATTCTTAGAATTGACTCCCTTCTTGGCCTCGATGCCCAAAGGACGTCGAGGTTGTGTAGGAGGCAAGCCAAAAAAAATTGTTTTTATTTTTATATTTTTTAACTTATAATATATTAAATAATGTTTTAGTGTGTGTGTATATATATATATATATATGTTTTATTCTATGTTTTTTTGGAAAACAATACATTTTAATGAGTTTTATTATTATTATTAATTAATCGATGTTTAATTTAATATTTTATTATACTTTTTAGAATATATTTTAATAACTTTTTTTTGTAATATTTATTTTTATAAATATTATTTTAAAATATTTTTAATATTTTTATTTTTATTTTTTCATATTTTTTTTTAATTAGGTTTTTTTTTTTCTTTTATCTCTCTTTTTTTTTTAATTTGTTGTTTTCTTATTTTATTTTATTTTTATCATTTAAAATTTTAATAGTGTTTTAATTATGTTTTATATATTTTTTTATTTTTGAAACTTTTTCCCAATATTATTTTTTAATAATTATTGATTTTAAATAGTTTATAATGCTTTTTTTTAATTTTTTTATATCTTTTTTTAATTTTTACTTTAAACAAATTTTTTTGGGGTTATTTTCACTTTTTCTTTCATTAGTTGGTTGTGGTGTTTTTTTAACATTTTTTTTATTTATAATTTTATGTGAATCAATATTTTGGAAAAAAAAAAAACTTTGAATATTATCATCTTTAAACATAAAATTCATAAAATTTGCTTTTTTTTTCAATATTTCCTGATCAATTTTTCCATAAAATTATTTTATTTGACATGTCATTTTTAATGAAAATGTCCCAAAATTTGTAGTTTTTTCATTATATCTATATCTAAAATGTGTATTTTTTTTTAAGTGTTCAAAATTGTTATTTTTTTTAGTAATAATTGTTTTATGTGCATTGAAGTATTAATTAAAGATATATAAATATATAAAAGACATAACTTCAAATTACTAACTTTATTATTTTTTTAAACTTTACAAACAAAAATGAATATTTCATTACAAAAAAAACAATGCAAAGAAAAACTAAAAACACAAACTTGAAAATCCCTCAAGGAACAAACATGTGAGGGAGGAAAAAAAAAAAGCAAAAAGAAGGCGACAAATTGAAAAATGGTTAAGTAACCAACATTTTAAAAAATATATACATACTTAAGGCATAAGAAAATCTAAAGTGTCAAAAATTTCCTCCCCTCCCCCCCACCCTCCAAAAAAAAAAAAAGAAGGTTGATGTTGCATCAACATTTTTTTAAAATCAACATGAAAATCACCAACATTTAAAAAAAAATGTATCCATACTTAACACATAAGAAAATTTAAAGTGTCAAAAATAAGCCCCGAAAAAAGGGGGTCAATGTTTCATCAAGACTTTTCAAAATTGGTATGAAAAGAACTAACATTTAAAAAAAAATCATACTTACTACATAAGAAAATTTAAAGTGTCAAAAATATGCTAAAAAAAGGTTGATATTGCATCAAAACGTTTTGAAATCGGCATGAAAATTGCAACCTCTAAAAAATGAGAACTCATGACAGTTCTCCTTAAGTTGGTAACTTTGTCAACCCAAATCAAAATTCATCCCCTGAAAATGAGTTGGTGTAGCATGAAATGGTTGTGGAGAGTTTGTTTTTGAATCCATCACATTTATTTTGGTTATTTTATCGATATTTCAAGCCATCATATGTGGTACATCATCAGGATGAATGAACGATATGAAAGTATGATCCATCCAAAAGGTGACGAATATATTAAAAAATCCTATAGAGGAATTATGAGGGGTAAGGAATTCGATAAAGAGAACTCTAAAACCATAAAATATTATGTATTTAATAATATAGTTAATTTAGGGATTATAGGAGGGGGAGGCATTCTCAATAATCTCAAAGGAGAAACATATTTAAAGTTCGCATGCGAGCTAGGCCATAGATCAAATAATTTGGCTGAGGTGTATGGTTTATACCTTGGTCTTCAGTTGTCCAAAGAGAATGAAATCACTTCTATTTTAATTCTAGGAGATTCCCTTATCATCATCCAACTCCTCCATTCAGGCTCCTTCCCTAAGAACAATCATATTTCTCTCCTCCTCTAAATAATCCGTGGCATTCTAGATATATTCGCTCATAAATAATATTTTCATATTCTTCGTGGAAAAATTAAGGAAGCAGATCTTCAAACCATCATTGCATACCATTTAGAGGAAGGAAAATATGAAGTACATGGTTCCAAAAATTAGATCGAAATCCCATGATGAGATTATTTCAGAATTAAAATTCCCTTCTTGGTCCACTAAGAATAGAAGGGATATGAAGGAAGTGATCTCCATGCATCTAGATTCCTCCCAAATGAGTTGAATTAAACCAAATTTTGATTTCCAAGTTTCTCATCAAATGGCTCTACACCATAAGGTATGGCTCAGAAATTTCCCCTCACACACTATCATCACTAGGTAGTTGGATAAAATGTGTAATATAGCCTAAGTTGTGTACTCCTCCAATCTCATGGCAGGATATGACAAGAGAAATGAACTCAGACAGGAGGTTTATTAACTTCAAACTAGTTTCACAGATATTTTCTAACCCTCTATATCATTCCCATACATGAAGCGTACCTCTCCAAATGGTTATCTTCATGCAACATTCAGTGGAAAAAACATTGTGTCTAGCTCCAAAAGAGTGGGAGTGGATTTAAGTACTTCCTCCATTCATTAGGGTTGAGGCCAGGAGACATAAGTATAGAATATTTTTCCTATTTAATTGACCTCTCAGGTAGCATGGATGTCGAAGTGTTTCCCTCTTTGAAGGATGTTTCAGGCGTCCCCTCTGCTGATTGGTGCACTCTGAGGGTATATATCAATCTCTCCATATTAACTAATCCTTGAAGATTTCACTTAAGAATATAGAGCCCTCACAAACTTAGTAGCTTAGTGTGGACTAAGACGAGTAAACACCCACAATTTGGAAATCCGCGGCTTATTTATCTGCAATTTCCAATTCCTACTCTCAAAAGTTTATTAGAAGTTTGGGAAATATCAAAATTCAAAATCCAAAAGGGAAGAAAGGTAATTGGGAAGTATCAATTCTCTACTTCTACAGTATCATCTCTAGGCACGAGCGAATTAGCTCTCATATTAGACTCCTACTCTTCGTGAAAAGTTTGAATATAGCCTTGTCAATCACCAGATATTTTCATCCTTTGCAAATTTGGTCTAGTTGTCATCCCTCTGGTAGCCAATAAAAAATGGCACAACACTGTCAACATTTCCCACATCCTCCCTTGGAATGGTATGTTGAATTCTTTGACCTTTGACAGTTGATTATTTCCCTATCAAGCAAGTGCAAAGGCAGCAAGAAATAAGTTTCCAATTAGAGGACGAAATTAATGGGATGCACCAGAAAATGACAAATGTCCAAGCTCAAAAGCCAATGAAGATGGAAGAAGTGCTGCCAGAAGTGCCCCAAGAAACCCCATAGACAAAATGTTTATTGATCCTCCCTATTAGGACATGTCAATCTTGTGAAAATATATTTTTTTGAATGGAAAATATTGTAGAATCTATAGTAGTAGCAGACCTAGTTTTGGTCTCCACGTCGCATGGAAAGAAAATATGAAAGATAATTTAGTGATAATTCCTTCCATACTCCTTGAGATTTCATACTTGGACAATATGTAAACATGTTGTGTATTTTTTTGTGACTCAGCATAGAACTAATATAAAACCTATTCTTATGTGTGTGTGTGTGTGTGTGTTATTTTAATATTAATATTTTTAGTTTGTAATTATTAACACTAATATTAAAATGAATATCACTTAATTTTAATATTAATATTAATAATTACAAACTAAAAAAATTAATATTAAAATAACTTGATTATATTATTAAATACCTAGAATTTTACAGTTTTACAGTTCTCTTTGATGGCTTCCTTTTTCCTTAACATTCCTCACTATTACCTCATCATACCAATATTTTGCAACACCTTGTAAGGAACATAGTACTTTGGCGATAATTTATTATCCCTCTTAGCTTGGTTGAGGGACATTACTTTGTATGGTTGTAGCTGTAAAAATACTCAGTCACCTACATCAAAACTTCTTTAGCTATGATGTTGATCTACATGTTGTTTCAATTCTGCATCAAAGTTAGGTTATCCTTTAAGAGTTGGAGAACTTGTTGTTGATGCTCGATGTGATCTTCCACTACTTAATCATGCATATTAGAATTCATTTTATCCTTCAAACCATCCATATTATCTTCCATGTCTGCTTTTAAACTATCTATGACATATTTGGTTACTCTTTGTGAGATCGAGATTTGTTGCACGTAGTCTCGTAATTTTGATATCATGTTATAAATCTTCCTCTTCATGAGTCATAGTATAGCCTTTTGATGGCTTAATGGGCGTGGAATTATCTTTTTGGGGGGGCAGGGGGATTTTAGAACCCATTAATGATATCTATGCTTAAATATTCCCTTGGAATCATTTCAAACTGATTTTTCAAACAAGACTTATGCAATTTAAAAAACAAAATGCACACATTTTTCTTGCTTTTGAGGAGCTCAATATTGAAACTGATTTATCTTTGTGATTTTGGGTCTTCAAGATTTGAACATCGGTCCTGTAGTAGCCCTATGATTTCTCTTTCGAATTCCATAGGTTGGATTCTTCAAGAAAAAATTATTCCCAATCTCCCACAATGACCTAATTATGGACTAGCTCTATAGAGCGAACTTGTAAGGTGTGCCAGGTGTCACTGTTTTTTCCTTCGGCTCTGAAATCAATACAAAAGAAACTAAAGTTTGTGCACTATCATCCCATTTTCATAGAATTTTAATAAGATTCCTGAAACGAAATATGATGATTTTCCCTCAACCACCTATTTGAGATGAAATTATGGAGCCTACAAAAACCCTAACTTCCTTAGGTCATATCTCTCAAATTATAGCAAACAAAAATCTGAAATTTTTACACATAGTTCCTCTAGATTATAGGTTAAATGGGTTTTTTTTCAAATTTTTAACCTTCGTGGAAAAAACGTTATAGAAAAAAAGTCCAAGATGGCCTATTTGCAGCAGCGAAACCCTAGAATCCAAAGCTCTAATACCAAATGTTATGAAACCATCTCACAAAATAGAAGAAAAAATAGATCAACGACTTTGAAATAATCCTCTTCGAGGGGTAAATCTCCTTTACATTACATAATGAAAAATTCTTGGATGATACAAATGTCAAAACCTCCTTTCTATATATAAGGGTCCTAAGGGGTCACAATATAATCCTAGTCAACATAGCAATAACAATATAAGGGCACATGAATAACAATAGTGGAGTTCTATTGGGCATGTTGAGATTCAACAAGATGATGAGCTTAGTGAAAAGAGTCGCCTTCACTAAGTGGGCCCGTAGGATATTTTTGGCGCAAGTCTATTATTAGACTATGTCTATTTTTAGACATGTCGATCATATTTCAGAAGTTGCAGGATGCTATTTTTGGATGGTTGATCAAGTTGGAAAAATAGATGAAATTCTGTTTTTAGAATATTGGGCGAAGTCTATTTATATATCATCAATCTAAAAATATATGCATGTCGATTATTATTAGCTCTTAATAATAATCAGACTCTAAACAACAATTTATTCTCTTGGAGCACTTCAGTTTAGTGCACAGATGTGGCACAGCAGCTAACAGAAGGAATTATGTTATTCCTGAGGGTTTACTGGAGCTATTACATGGAGGACTCAGTTAGAACTCAAGTGGCAGAGTTATGACACAATTGGAAGAAGTAGTTATGGAGTTGTATTTAGTTTAACTCAGTTAGACTCAGTTGAGCTAGTTGTATCTAGTCTAACTAATTGATACACTAGTAAGAGTGGAGTGAATTAATTAGTTAATTAATTCACAAATAATAATTCATTAATCAACTGAAAAATACAGCAGTTAACTACAGTGCATGGCAGTTTCAGTGGAGACCAGTGGAGAGATAGGTGAAAGGACAAGATAGACTATTTGTTGTGACCATAGTGATGCATTGATTGCATCCAACACATATTGGAGATGCCAATGAGGATTTCGTAGTGCAAGAAAGGTTAATTCGAATTCATTTAGAGCTATTCTTTGGCAAATATTTCACAGTGGAGGTCGGCTAGTAGGTGGCATAGATCGATGCATGGATTTGCAAGATTAGGCCTGAATAGTGTATGACAATTGTACTGTACTAAGAGCTTGTGATAAGTTTTGTATGTTTGTATGAGATTGTCATATGATCTCCATGTTACATAATATATAATTGGGGTTTTCAAATTCAAGCTTTCCTGGTTAAAAACTGTGTTATGTGCGATTGATATTTTTTGTTTATGCTTCACATGTGTGTGCAATTAATTTTTCCGCAAAAGATTAACAAGTGGAATAGATTCAGTATCTTGCATAAAGTTAAATAGTGTGAGATCTAGTCTAACTTATTGATACACTAGTGAGAGTGGAGTGAATTAATTAGTTAATTAATTCACAAATAATAACTCATTAATCAACTGAACAATATAGCAGTTAACTACAGTGCATGGCAGTTTCAGTGGAGACTAGTGGAGAGATAGGTGAAAGGGCAAGATAGACTATCTGTTGTGACTATAGTGATGCATTGATCGCATCCAACACATATTGGAGATGAAAATGAGGATTGAATAGTGCAAGCAAGGTTAATTCGAATTCATTCATAGCTATTCTTCAGCATAGATTGCGCATTGGAGGCAGGCTAGCATGTGGCATAGATTGATGCATGGATTTGCAAGATTAGGCCTGATTAGTGTATGACGATTGTACTGTACTGAGAGCTTGTGATAAGCTTTGTATGTTTGTATGAGATTTTAATATGATCTCCATGTTACATAATATATATTTTTGGTTTTCAGCTTCAGGCTTTCCCGGTTAAAAACTATGTTATGTGCGATTGATAATTTTTGTTTATGCTTCACATGTGTGTGCAATTAAATTTTCTGCAAAAGATTAACAAGTGGAATAGATTCAGTATCTTGCATAAAGTTAAATAGTGTGAGATCAGGTGGATATTGGACATATGCATGCTTAGTGCATATAATTTCTACATGGTATCAGAGCATTGTTGATTGAAGATTGCAATTGTGAAGTGAGTTTGTGTTCGTGGATTCTTGGTGCAGAAATCGAGTATACATTGAAATGTCTTTCAACGGGTTGAGATTAGAGTATTCCCTTGATGGTAGCTTGAATTAAATAGCATGGAAGGACAGGATGGAGGTGGTGATGGAGGATAATGGCCTGAAGTAGTTCATCGATAGCGATGTTCCTAAGTCGGGATCTATCGATGTTGCATTACTTGATGCATGGAAAAAGAAGACTGCAAAGACGAGGAGAATTCTATTGGAAGGTGTGAAGGACCAAATTATGTCCAGCCTTCATAGGAAATCCACTCCATTCTTAATGTGGAAGGATTTGACAGATTTTTTCCAAAGCAGAAGTGACCAGAGGAAGTTGGTGCTTGAAGACAAGCTCAGAAAAATAAAAATGGAGAAAGGTGACAGTATTCCAAAATACCTCAAAAAGTTTGTCCACTGCAAGGATGAACTGGGAAGTGTGGGGGTTACTGTTGATGAATAATACTTGGTGAGCTTGGCTCTCCTTGGGCTTCTGAAGAGTTGGCATAGCTACGAAGACTCTGTCGATGGATGGGAAAAACTGCCAGGTTGGGAGCGACTTTGGTCGAATCTTGTGCAGGAGGAGATAAGGTGGGGTACCAGGGATGGATTTTCATTGAAGAATGAAGATGAAGAGAATTTTGATTTTTCTGCCAAAGTAAGGAAAGGGAAGGGGAAGAAAAATCCTTCTAAATCCGGTGCGAAAGGCAAGAAGCAGGACTTGTCCAAAGTGAAGTGTTTTCACTGTCACGAGCATGGACATTTTGCCACTAATTTTCCACAGAAGAAGAAGAATAAGCAGGCTATTGGATCTGTAGCTGGAGAGGCCTTAGCCTCGCAATTTGAGTTGGATTTTTCCTTGATCGCATGCTTGGTTTCAAGCTACATGGGATCGGTGTGGTATCTTGATAGTGGTGCGTCTTTCCATATGACGGGAGACAAAGAGTTGTTTAGTGACTTGGAGGAGAAGTACCTCCAGATGCATATAGAGATGGGCGATGATGGTCGGTACAGTGCGACTGGAATTGGGACCATTACCTTTGAGAGGGAGTCTATTAATCCATTCTTGTTGAAGAATTTCATGCATGTTTCAGGTCTGAAGAAGAACTTGGTCTCAGTCGCAATGCTAGAAGACAGGGGTTATGATGTTGTTTTTAGTGAGGGAAAAGCTTTCCTTCGACATAAAACAACGGTTAAAACCAAGAAGATAGGGGTTCAAGTTAATAATCTCTACAAGCTAGAGTTAGATGGCTACGCTGCAATGGTGGCAAAGCAAAAGAAGTGGTAAGCCACGATGAGGGAAAATTATGGCACAGGAGATTGGGTCATCTTCACCATGGTGCTTTGAAAATTTTGCAGCAAATTTCTACTGGAATTCCCAAGGGTACTCTTGTGCAGTCAAATCAGTGCAAAGGATGTGAAATGGGTAAGTTTGTGAATACCACCTTTCATGAGAAGGAGAACCGTGCTTCGGTGATCCTGGAAAGAATTCACACAGACGTGTGTGGACCATTCTCGGTTGCTTCAACAGTGAAACACAGGTATTATTTGATATTTTTTGATGACTTTTCTCGTATATGCTGGATATTCTTCATGTAGAAGAAGAGTGAAACGTTCTCAAATTTCTGTGAGTTCAAGGCATTGGTGGAGAAGGAGTCGGGGAAGCAGGTGAAAGCTCTACATAGTGATAATGGTGGTGAATACATCTCAGGTGAATTCAAAGACTTCTGTAGCAAAGAAGGAATTAGAAGAGAACTCATAGCGCCTCATAACAAATAGCAGAATGGGGTCGCAGAGAGAAAGAATAGAACAATCATGAGTGCTGCATGAGTGATGCCGCATGATCAGGGCCTACCGATGCACTTGTGGGAGGAAGCATTCAACACTACGATTTATGTGAAAAACCGTTGTCCTCATAGAGTACTTGGCATGAGTACACCCGATGAAGCTTTTACTGGTAAGAAGCCTGATATTTCTCATTTGAAGAGTTTTGGCTCACCTGTTTACGTTCATGTGACGAAGGATGCCAGGAAGAAGTTTGAGCCAACTGCAGAAGTTGGGATATTTGTGGGGTACACAGAAACACCCCATGACTATCATGTGTATTTGCCAAACAATCGAATGACTATTATGCGACGGGATATAAAATTCAATGAGGTGAAAGCCATGCAGTTTTCACTTGAGAGGGAGCCACACTTGCATGCAGAGGAGGAACTTATTGTTCCCAAATATGAGCCTCTGGATGTGGATCAGCCACAAGAGGAGATTCATGTAGTGTAGGAGTCCACTCATGCAAAACCAAATATCAAACAAGGTAGGAAGCGTACCACAGAAGCTGAGAGACTGAAGGTGGATGCGGCACAGAATGTAGGAGTTCCTACATCACAACGCAGACAAAGACAGTCACCTGACCGATATACTAGATACATGGCTCTTATGAGCAAGTGTATTGTGACAGAGCCATCTTCTTTTGAAGAAATAGTGCAAGAGCCCACATGGTTAGATGCCATGGTGGAGGAGTATGAATCCATTGTCAGAAACAGTGCTTGGGAGATTGTTCCAAGGCCGGTGGGAAAATCAGTTGTAGGATCAAGATGGATCTAAAAGGTAAAGAAAGCTGTTGATGGGAGCGTCGAGAAGTATAAGGCAAGATTTGTTGCCCAGGGCTTCTCACAGATTTAGGGGATTGACTATGAAGAAACCTTTTCACCTTTCACACGGTATTCTTCCATACGGAGCATCCTTGCTCTCTCAGCGCAGATGGGTTGGCACATTCATCAGATGGATGTGAATATTGCATTCCTTAGTGGGATGATTGAGGAAGAGGTGTACATTGAGTAGCCTGAAGGATTTGAGATCTTCAGCAGCGAGTTGTATGTGTGCAAACTCAAAAGAGCACTGTATGGGCTGAAACAAGCACCCCGTGCTTGGTACACTCGGATCGACAGCTATTTCACTGGAATTGGCTTCACCAAGAGTGAGGCAGATGCAAACCTGTACCAAATTGTGATGGAGGGTAAGATTTTGATCATTGTACTTTATGTTGATGATTTGATACTAACAGGTGATGAGCAGTTGATACACTCATGCAAGGATGATCTTGCAAAGGAGTTTGAGATGAAGGATTTGGGCCTCCTTCATTATTTCCTTGGATTGGAAATATGGCAGCGGGAAGGTGAATTGTTTGTGTCTCAAGGAAAGTATGCCTGGGAGATACTGGAGAAGTTTCACATGCAAGGTTGCAAGCCTATCGACACTCCTCTTCCAGGAAATTGGAAGAAAGAGGATGCTACATCGGCAGAGGTAGTGGATGCCACTGTTTATCAATAGTTGGTACAGATAGACGGATGAGGTGAAGTTGCATGGCTTCACGGATGCAGATTGGGCAGGAAGCCCAACAGACAGAAAGAGCACATCAGGAGGGATTTTTAGTATCGGATCTACGGCAGTTTCTTGGTACAGTAGGAAACAAAGATCCGTGGCACTCAGTTCAGTGGAAGAAGAATACATGGCATCAAGTGTAGCTGCATGTGAGGCTATCTGGATGAGGAATATTCTGGTTGGTTTGTTTGGTTCACATTTAGATCCCATGGTGATTCATTGTGATAATCATAATTGCATTAAACTCTTGGTTAATCCTGTGTTTCATGATAGATCTAAACATATTGATATCTGGTATCATCATATCAGAGATTGTGTGCAGTGGAAGATCATGTTGCTTCAGTAAATTCCTACGGAGGATCAGGATGCAGATATTCTGACGAAGGCGCTCAACAGGAGAAAATTTGAATACCATAGAGGCAGGATCGAGGTGAAGGATAATCCCCATCTTGTTGAGAGGGAGTGTTGAGATTCAACAAGATGATGAGCTTAGTGAAAAGAGTCATGTTCACTAAGTGCGCCCGCAGGCTATTTTTGGCGCAAGTCTATTTTTAGACATGTCGATCATATTTCAAAAGTTGCAGGATGTTATTTGTGGATGGTTGATCAAGTTGGAAAAATAGATGAAAATCTATTTTTAGAATATTGGGCGAAGTCTATTTATAGATCGTCAATATAAAAATAGATGCATGTCGATTATTATTAGCTCTTAATAATAATCAGACTCTAAACAGCAACTTATTCTCTTGGAGCACTTTAGTTCAGTGCACAGATGTGGCACAGCAGCTAACGGAACGAATTACACTATTCCTGAGGGTTTACTGGAGCTATTGCATGGAGGACTCAGTTAGAACTCAAGTGGCAGATTTATGACACAGTTGGAAGACGTAGTTATGGAGTTGTATTTAGTTTAACTCAGTTAGACTCAGTTGAACAAGTTGTATCTAGTCTAATTGATTGATACACTAGTGAGAGTGGAGTGAATTAATTAGTTAATTAATTCACAAATAATAACTCATTAATCAACTGAACAATACAACAGTTAACTACAGTGCATGGCAGTTTTAGTGGATACCAGTGGAGAGATAGGTGAAAGGGAAAGATAGACTATCTGTTGTGACTATAATGATGCATTGATTGTATCCAACAAATATTGGAGATGCCAATGAGGATTTCGCAGTGCAAGCAAGGGTAATTTGAATTCATTCAGAGCTATTCTTCAGTAGAGATTGCGCAGTGGAGGTAGGCTAGCAGGTGGCATAGATCAATGCATGGATTTGCAAGATTAGGCCTTATTAGTGTATGACAATTGTACTATACTGAGAGCTTGTGATAAGCTTTGTATGTTTGTATGATATTGTCATATGATCTCCATGTTACATAATATATAGTTGGGGTTTTCAACTTCAGTCTTTCCTGGTTAAAAACTGTGTTATGTGTAATTGATAATTTTTGTTTATGCCTCACATGCGTGTGCAATTAAATTTTCCGCAAAAGATTAACAAGTGGAATAGATTCAGTATCTTGCATCAAGTTAAATAGTGTGAGATCAGGTGTATCTTGGACATATGCATTCTTATTGCATATAATTTCTATTGGGCACAATAATAACAATATGGGTACTACACGAGCACAACAATAACAATAAGGGGTCTACACTAACAATAACAATAAGATAGAAAATGTTGAAGTTGACCATGGCACCTAGGTTTTCCTTTGAACCAAGATCTCAGGCCGCCGCCCTGCCTTCGCTTCCCCCTACTCGTCCACGCTATTGTGGAATTCCGGATTCTACCGCCGGCGCTGCACCTCGAATCTTCCATGACCCGCTGGGCGCACACCTCCCCCCACACTGCTTTACTCAGGAAAACGGCGAAGCTGAACCTCGGCCCTCTGCAGCCACGATCTGTAATAGCCGCTCCCTTCAGGAAAAGTATGTACAGGTCAAGAATGGCTCTACTGCAAACTCTCCATCCTATCCTCTGGCTGCGGCTCTAGGGATGAAATACTGCGCACAGAAAGGCCGCTCAACCCATTGCGATCCGCGTTTGCTTTCCCAAAAATGTCGATCCTCTGTTTTTCAGAATCAGAATGCTTTGAGCTATCCGGATCTTCCTGAAGGGAGCGCTTGGCAGTTCTTTAGGGCGAAAAAAAATACCCATCCCTATGGCTATTTGCCTCACCCCACAGTTTTTCACAAACCCCAGCAGCAAGTTATGGAAAAGATGGATCACCAGGGTACCAGTTTCCTCCTTTCTCAGAAATGCAGAGGCAAGTAGAAGATTGATCACTCTGCCTCTTTTAAGATCCATATCTTGCTTCTTTCGGGAAAAACTTTGCTGCAATGGGTGAGCTCTTCGGATCTAGTGCAGAACCTCAAGCAAATCCTTGAATATAGGCTGGGGATTCCTTATGCATCGCAGAGACTCCTCCACGAAGGTAAAAAACTTGAGGATATTTATCCCCTCTCTTTTTACAATATTAAAATAAATGCATCCATTGTTTTCACCCTTCGTCTGAGAGGGGGAGCTGTTGGACAGTCATCTACAGCTCTGGATTTTTCTTACAAAGATGTTGTCCATGCTCAGATACCCAAGAAAACAGCTCCACCAGCTCTGGCTCCCAAGCCTTTCTTGGTGGACAAACTGGAGGAAACCCCCTCCATTGAAATATCGCATCCAACGCTGGATGAGAAAACCCAAAAGTATGTTGAGCATGCCATTATTTGCAGATTTAATGGACTCTGGCCATGCACGGCAGACCTCTACCAATGGATCCACTCCAACTGGACCAACAATTGCAAGGTTCTTTTCTACTCAAAGGGCTTCTTCATTGTAGTATTTACTTTTAGTGAAGACTACCAAAAAGATTTAATAGAAGGTCCATGGTTCTGGGGCACAGCAGGTTTATTCCTCACCCCTTGGTTCCCAGATTTCGATCCATCTACTGCAGTCATCACCAAGATCCCCATTTCAGACTTCCTAATCTCCCGGCGCATCTATGGCACTTTGTTGTATTCCAAGGGATTGGAAATACTCTTGGCCGCTTTCTTGCCATAGACACCTCGAGGGGGGATAAGGGCATATACACCTTCGGCAGAATCTGTGCAGAAATAGACATGAGCAAGGGTCTACCGGATCAGATTAATCTCAAAATTGGAGACTTCCATTGGACTCAGACCCTGGATTATGAGAACATAGCCTTTCATTGCCGGCATTGCCATCAAACAGGGCACCTTCAAAGCTCCTGTCCCTCAATGCCTGCCCAAAAGAAGAAGGCCAATCATAAGCCAAAATCCAAAAGTTGGAAACCTCAAGAACCTCCCCCCATGGATGATATTGAATTCAGCTCGGATGAAGAGGAAGGGGAAATAGAAGGAGTGGATGCAAAGCAGTCACAGGTTCCGCCTTCGGCAAGCCCTGAGGAATCCAATGCTCCTCCAACCTCTCAGAAAATAACTCATGATTCCTCTCCCTCGGATTCAGACAAGGAGACCTCTCCGACAACCCAGCTCAGTCTGCAAATCGTTCCAGCTCAGCCACATCATCTTGGCTAGGTCAAAGTTTGGAAAAAGAAATGGAAAAAATGCCGAATGGATGATTCGACCCATGTTGGGTAGAATCCCTTGTTCAGCTCTTGTTACCTTGTTTTTTCTTGTTCCTCATTGCTTATTGCATTGCTCTCTTCATGGTTTCTCTTAGGGGCCGAGGTGGATAGTTTATCCTTTGCGGCTTCCCGTTTTCTTGCTTCTCTTGGTTGTAACTTCATATTGTACCATATGCTCTCTTAATAGAATTAGTTTTACGGAGAAAAAAAAAACAATAACAATAATATACACTAGTATTATAGGGGCCTAAAAAATTTGCTGTGACTGGCCACAGAACTAATAGAAAACCTCTTCTTCTATATATATATATATATATATATATATATATATATATATATATATATATATATATAATTTTAATATCAATATTTTTAGTTTGTAATTATTAATATTAATATTAAAATAAATATTACTTAATTTTATTATTAAAATTAATAATTACAAACTAAAAATTTTAATATTAAAATAAATTAATTATATTATTAAATATATGATATTTTACAGTTTTAGAGTTATCATTGTTCACTTCCTTTTTCCTCATCATTCCTCTATAGGATTTTACTATATATTTATCACCTTTTTTCAAGATCAGACCTTCATATCATTTTTTCATCCTTATGATGAGCCACATATGATGGCTTGAAACATCAATAAAATAATAAAAATCAATGTGATGGATCCAGAAACAAACTCTCCACATAATAAAAATCACATAAGTCTCAGAACTGAAATGAAATGGCTGGTTAAAGGATTTTTGAGGCCTATGTATCTCTACCAATGAAGCTACCAATGAGGTATGATATGTGTTTATTTCAATTTATTTTGATTCTAATGTAAATTATGTGCTTGCTACAGGAAATCATGCCATGCCCAGTTTGGGATGGTGGAAACTAATTGCAAGCATTAGCAGCAACAACAAAAGTAATTGAAAGATGCAATAGTGTGCTAGTAAAGTACTTCAGGAGCAGGGCCATTATGGGATACTGGTACCCAATAGTGTCCATTGCTTTCCATGAGAATGATATGACCTTTATGATGGTTTTGAGGCAGGTATATGCTTTGGTTTTTTAAATCTTCTGATGTGAGGAAGCCTTTCCAAGGGATGGATTGCTCGGGATGGGGGTGTCAACGAAACTTGGAAGGTGAGTGACTGCACAAAAGGGGTGATTGGATTGCCTGAGGGACTATGTAGCAAATAAGGGAAGTTCGGGATGGAATTTTTTTTTGTCATTGGCATTGCCAGATGGGATCAGATGCACATTAGGAGTGTGCCCTGGAATAATGAGTCGGTAACTATTCACTGAGAGGACAAGTAGCGCAGGATGGTAGCGCTAGACATTGGATGTAGCTTTGACTTTGGCAGTGGATTCTAGACTTCTTGGGAAGGAGGTGAATCATGGTATTAACTTGAGGGTGGAGGTGTGAGCCTCTCATTTCCCTTGTTGCTGATATGGGCATCATATCCTTCTATTTGTTGGTTGAGAAAATGTATATATGTTTATATGTTTATATTATTTTAAATATTGTATTGAGTTGGTTTATAAAGCTCCACAAATAGTACAATTATTTTCTGGTTGAAGAAAATGTTCATGAGTATATGTGGTCATTATTGTAAATATCATAATTAGTTGTGTTATAAAGCTCCAGTACACGTTATGATTGTCATGATGTGTTTTTCTTTCAAGCACGTTATTCATTATAAATTTTCCAACAAACTGTGTTATAAAGCTCCATAGGCAGTATGTTTTTTTTTTTTTTGTAGTTTGTTCGTTTGTAGGTGTTATTGAACACCGAGAACAGTGCTCCCCAAGGGAGAGGGTTCTATAACATCCCTGGTAAAAATCCATGTAAAAAATATATATATAAGGCCACAGTGGATGGGAAATGTATTCCAAGCTGAATGGTGGGAAAAACATCCTAGTGGGTGTTCATTCATTTTATTATGACTAAGGAAATTGGCAAATGCAAAGGAAAACGAAATGGAAAAGGCATGAGGCATTAATTGGCATTTTATTTCTGGAAATAATAGAAAATAGGAGAAAATGAAGGTGAAAGGTCACAGATTTCATGTGAGGACGAAAATGAAGGAAAATAATGGAAAATGAATAAAATAGAGGCCTCATTAATAAAAAAAATTATGATGATCAATGGGCAAGGCTTGGACAGTTTAGTTTTGGAGCTCTCATTATTCTCTCTCTCTCTCTCATATTCTTGAGAAGTTATAGTATTCTTTTGTAACACTCTTGGAGAGTGTGTCATATTTGGCAGTTCGGATCAAGAAATAAAAGGAAGTGCAGGAAATCATATAGGACATCGGGATCAGAATCTACAGTGGGTTCTAAGTGCAACTACCGAGTTGCATGTATGATTTCCTCACTAGTTTTGGCATGCATGGTATTGCATGTGGTTTCTTGATTATTCGGATCTATCATGGGCATGGAGGATAGTCGGGATTGATAGTGGAATTTCATAGCCTTTCCATTTCCTAGATAGCCATGCTGTTTGTGGGTTCATTTCCATTGATTTTTTCTGGTTGGTTGTCATGGTTCCTTTAGTTATTAGGATGAGTTATTAGTTCCTGGAGCCTTGGTTTGAAAAATGCTCTGGAGCCCAGTGAACAGTTGTTGGCTTGAGTTACTAGTCTTGGAGCTTGGTTGGAAAAACACTCTAGATCCCTAGGTGGGTTGAGTTAATAGTTTTGGAGCCTTGGTTTGAAAAATGCTCTGGATCCCGGGAGCAGCAGGGGTTGAGTAACTATTCCTAGAGCCTTGTTTGGAACAAACACTCTGGAGCCCTGGAGCATATTTGATGTAGACCAATATGTAATGGTTAATTATGTCCAACTATGAGGTGGAAACACCAGTTTTCGGTTTAAATGGTTTGGTCTTTGGAGCCCTAGTGTGGTGTTGATTGATGTTTTTGATAAATTCCCACATTCATGCTTGGAATATGGCACGAGGGTGACTGACTAAAGTGAGATTTGGCTCAGCCATGTATATGGTTGCGTGTCCCATTTTGGGTTGGTTTTTACATTCATTACTGCAATGTTCAATGCCTTGGTATTTGCTGTGCATATGTGATGGTTTATATATGGATTCTATTTTCGATGTATCCATCATATTTATGTTGGTATTATGTTGGTTATGAGAATGTATTGTGATAGTGATGAGGCATGTCTCTCTCCATGTTCTTACTTGTAAATGAATACTTAATGAATCTATTGTCAAATTGATTTTATGATAGCTTATGATGTAGGGGAGAAATTCTTCTTAGCCATTCTCATATAAGAAAAAGACCGCTATGTTTAAATTTGTTGTTTATACATGTAGATGCTATGTTTGTGACATGTTTGAAAAAATACCTGTCATGGTTGGGTGGGGGTTGGATGAGTTCTGGTTGATGTGATTTCTTCCATATGTTTTTTTTAAATGTTATTTACCCTCTCCTAAAGTTACAGGAAGTTCTGGGCAGTGACCTGAGCTCAGGAGTTTAAAATGTGGCACATATATCAGAGCTACATGTAGAAAATTCGTTATTTGGGTCTTAGCCACTACCTTGACAAGACTAGCCCGTAGATATAGGGTCAATAGCTGCTTCATTTCCCTTACAAGACCGCGGCTAAGCCTCAAAGGGGCTAAAAATCAGTCCCCCGAGGGAACAGGGCCATGGAAGGTTGGGTTACCGCATGGGGATGTCAATGATGCAATGTAAGGTATTTTTTTGGTGTTTTCGTCAGTTGCACTTCCTTAAGGTCATATAGTAGGTTTAATCTCATATTAGTAGCCTCTCATCACATGTTTACCCCAGTTGGTCAGTTACTTGGGTAGATGTGGGAAGAGGGTGCTATAGAGTGGTATCAGAGTGTGGTTGCGTTCTCCTTAGGTTGTATGTGTTTTTCGTGCATACATGTCAATTGAATATATGTTCCTCATGCTTATGTTGTATGTGCTTGTTTTTTATACATGATGGTGGTGTTGGTTTCCATTCTCTTTGGGTGATGTTTGGTTTCGGTCCCTTTGTTTGATATGTGATACCACAGAGTGGTATCAGAGCATGGTTCAACCCTTGGACTGGATGAGCAGTGCGTTGGTCATGTATTTTTTTTAGTTGCATATGTGTTTAGTATGCTTGTGGTCTATATGTTCTTGTTCCATATGTGTTTTGTCGGCCATGGAGGTAGTGGTGTCACCATGGAAGTGTTGATGATGTTGTTTTCAACA
>CM076581.1:1106268490-1106278838 GCA_034641835.2 Pinus albicaulis
CACATGAAATGCTCAGCCTTCCCTGCAATTTCTCATTTGATCTGATTCAACAAAACATTATGTTCCTCTGTCTCGTGTCGATGATTGTGGGAATCATTGTAGCCCACCTTCCACCTTGATCAAGGTCACTTCTGTCGACTTTCAACTCATTATCCGAGGAGGTTGGTCTAGAATACGATGGTACCTTGGAGCACATGCCTTAATAGCCGGGGTTCGTCGCATTCGGCAGTGAGGTTTCATGTTGGCCTCCGATCGGACTCGTTGCAGGTGTTCATGTGAGCAAACCTTCCACTGCTGTGGGTGTACTGTAGTGCAGCAGGGACCATCGTCATTATTGGTGGTTTCTCTCGCGTCTGTTAACGGCTTTCATCATTGGCTGGTAATCAGACGATGTTCTTGCATGTTCGACATCGGCTCACACATTCACATGCTAGAACTTGTACTTGTTTGGGTCGAGATGGAGCGCAAGACCCTGGATTGTGTCTGTTGTAATCCAGGCTGCGATTGTGGATTATTGTCATTATGTACATGACTCGATGATTGGATGGCTGTGACCATACCAGAGTCTATTTGTTTGATCTTAGTTGGATGGCTGCGCCCATACCCTAGATCCGGATTATAGCATACTTTGTTCGGATGGCTGCGTCCATACCATATATATACATCATGTACTTGAGATATCAGTTGTATCTTTCTGTGCAGGTTTTCCGACGGCGGGCCTTCAGTTGGACATGTTCTCGTAAAGCATTTCACCCCTCTCTCTCGGGCCTCATGCTTTAGGGGGCATCTGTTACACAGTAATTTGTCACCGTCCCTACCATTCCCCGTCCCGCACAATGGAGGACCCATTATGTGACTTGTGAACACTGTCATGCCTTGAAAACATCATCAATGCATCCCTCTGAGTATGAGCTTCATTTCCCCTTGAGACATCTCCTTGCAAAATCCATGAAAAACAGCTCTTTTTGCATTGGCGCGGGTAGACAGTTCAGTACTCGCGCCACTCAGGGAAATCCTGTAAAGAGGTCGCGCCACTTGGCGCTCTGTCCTAGAGCAGCAATCGCGCCACCCATTTTAGGGACTGTTTTTTATATATGGATGGCGGAAGTTGAGTTCAAACAAACTCACAACCATTGCCTATCTTGAGTTGGGAGGTTTGGCTACGGGAGTTCTATGGAAAGGAAGTAGTTTTGCCACCTTCTATGGAACCTTCCTTGTTGATAGGGCCAATCCCATAATAATAGGGATCCCAACTCCCTCCTTCCCCATCTATAAAAGCTTGCTCAGATCCATGGCAAGCTAGTCTTGAAGTGCTGAAGCTTTGCATCTCTCTATTCCCAAGTGCCTTTGTGCTGTAAAGAATCCCTTCTTTCCCTTAAGGCCCATTCAAGCGAGGAGACCATTGTTACGAGACTCTGGAGAGGTTTCCTTTCCTTGGCGAGCTTTGCGAGACGTGGACAACCGGAGACCCGTTCGAAGGAAGCTGCGACGTCAGAACTTGGTTGTAACTTCTATTCGTTTATCACTTTAATAGATGACTATGATTATGGTTCCACTCCTTTTTCTATCATGTTAATGCGAGTAATATCTTTTCTGACCGATGTTTAGTTACGTATGCTGGTTCCTATGCATGTATCTGTCCGTTTCTTCTGCGTGCAGGTGTTCATCCACGGAGATCGTGGAAGGATTGTGATCTGCCAGGGCTGAAGGACGGGGACATCTCTTCTTCAGATCTAGCGTTGGAATCCAGGTAGGCTCTTATCCCAAGTCTTTCATTCGTAACTAGGAGCTTGCGTCATAGCATTGTTTGTTTGTTGCTAGACCCCTGCTGGGCTAGTAGGGATCGCCTCTGTCCGCAGAGGGGATTTACCTCCTCAACAACCATGCAGTGCGCCAAGTATGTGTCGGCCTTGGCAGTGACTATGGGGACTTACACCCTAACAGATCACTTCTTCGTGGTGGACATCTCAGACACCAACGTGATACTGGGGGTGCAGTGGTTGATCACGTTGGGGAAGGTCACCACTGATTGGGAGACCTTGGAGATGGAGTGGACGGATAAGAAGATTGGAAGGCATGAGAAGATTCGGGGTATGCACACCTACCCACCACAGACAGTTTCAGGGTTCAGCACACCGGATGGAGGCAGATTTCCGGAAGGGAGACATAGAGTTGGCAGTGGAGCTGCGTGTTTCAGAGGCAGGATCTACAGGGCAGGCTGCACACCCAGATGTACAGTCCATTTTAGACAGATATGCCACGGTTTTTGGAGAGATACCACTAGGGCAACCGCCAGATCGGGGGTTTGAGCACACGATTGAGCTGGAGCAGGGTATCCAGGCTATCATCACTACACCCTATAGGCATCCTAAGGCCTACCGGGATGAGATTGAGAGGGCCATCCATGAGCTCTTAACTCTTGGGCACATCCATCCTAGCACTAGCCCCTTTGCTTCTTCAGTGGTATTGGTGAAGAAGAAGGACGGCACACTGAGGATGTGCATTGACTACCGGCCCTAAACAAGAAGACCATGAAGAACAGGTACCCCATCCCACGGATAAATGAGTTGATGGATGAGCTGAGGGGATCGAAGTTCTTCTCAAAGATTGATTTGAGATCCGGGTACCATCAGATTCGCATGAGGGAGTAGGATATTTCCAAGGCCGCTTTCAGATGTCATTACGGTCACTTTCAGTTTTTGGTGATGCCTTTTGGGTTGACCAATGCTCCGGCCACATTTCAATCATGCACCAAGAAGCCCTAAACGCAAAACCAAGAGTGCTTCTCCATCACCATCCAAGAAAGAAGAAAATACCTACACAAAATGTGTGTGTAAAATGAACTCCAAGTCTCTCCAATATATAGGCATTTGTGGGTGTCTGTGACACATCTCTTATGCATGTGGGATAAATCAAGCCGACCTTGCACATGTGGAATAAATTCAAAATACATGTTCTACTCATCCGATCAAGATGATCTTTAGATCGATCTTGCACCTCTCCGAAAGAGGAATCCAATAAAAATATTGGCATCGTCATCTGAGCATCACAACATGGAGTTTGGACCTAGTTTCCCAAAATTAACATCTATGCTTACCACAATTTACTTCAATGTTCTTTTAGCAGCCTAATATCAATATCCAATTATTTCCAGTAGCAATCACATTAACCATTAATCACATTAATAGTAAATGTATATAGAACATAAAACAAATGCAGAAGACAAACCAAGACAAGAGAACACGGGATTTGGTGGATGCCGGGGAAAACCCCCAATGTAGGAAAAACCCCAATGTGGGGAAAACCCTTTGATCAATTCTTCTTATTATTATTAAATAGTTCAGCAGAGAGAGAGTGTACAAAAATCAAATTAACTTGCCCAATACATAGTCAAATCAGCCCTGAAAAAATTTGCAGTCAACTGCAGTCAAACTTTAGCCCTAACCAGAAAGTTAACATTGGTCAAAACAACAGCAATTCTTCCTTGAAGCAGCTCGGTCCTCCTTGGTAAAAATCGGCCTAATCAGGAGGATAATTTCAGCCCAAAACAGCTTAGTCAAACTCAGTCAAAGGAGAGAAAATTTGTTGTAATTTTCTGTGGTCAAACAGCAGTCAACGCAGGTCAACTAGCCCAAAAATTCTTGGTTTTTGTGCCCAGCTGTACAGCCTGCAAAAATTGAATTTTTCCTCCAAAAATCGAAGTCAAACTTGGTCAAGAACACCTCTGTCAAAGCTGGTCAAATATGTCATTGAAGTCTTAAATTCGGCCTGCAATTTTGTCCCAAAAAATTTCGTCCTTCCCACACGTGTGAGAGAAAGAGGCTGCCCAATAGCTGTACGAACCAATTTAATGAAGAGAGAGAAGAATGTGTGAGTGATAATGATGCCAAATGAGGTGTGAGGTTACTTCTATTTATACCATTCATTGTGCATTAAGAGACACGTCCATTGGTCTTCATGAGCCTACATTTAGCTAAGGCCGACCTAAACAATTTGCACATGTGTAGGCATAAATTCAAAATCACACTTCTACTTGTCTGAATGAGATGATCTTTAGATCAATTTTGGTCCTCCCGAAAAGAGGAATTTAACACAATCATCATCTCCATCAAATGAGTTGTCCCAAGGTGCAATTTGAACCTAGTTGCCAAATTTAACATTCTTTCCTTAAGACAAAGATGCCAAGCTTGCTCAACGAGTTTTATATTTGAGAATCATTCTGATTGATTGTTATAATATTGTGAAGGCTTGGCTTTCCCTTGTGCACAGGATTCCTTTTTAGTGTTGACTCTAGTCCTTATGATGATAGTAGCGTGTAGTAATGTTTTCCAATGATTGTTAAGAATGCCTTTATGTTGCTTGGTCTTGGTTCCTCTCTTCAAGAGGCTCTTCATTGGAGATTAGGACTGTAACTAGTCTTTTAAATATTGGATTTGGTCACCCTTTAATCACTTGCACAGAAACTTGTATTTTGTTCCTTCTGAGGTGACACCAAAATTCAAATGAACACATATCACTTGGATGGGCACATGAACAGTAACTTCAGATGGCTCTTCAACTGAAGCTTTAGATGGAAGACAATTCGTATCCGTTCGAACATGTGTAATACTCTTAGAATTTTAGGCCTGTGTATTTTGAGCAGGCTTCTTGTATTCATCTGTATTTGGTCTTATCCTTATCTCTATGTCTAAGCTTCAGATTACTGTGATTCTCAAACCTGTACTTTTCCTGTACATTTGCACTGGGATTCTTGTACCCTAAACTTGGATTCCTCTACTCAATTTGGAATTCTTCAATCTTGGATCATAGGACCTGTAATTTTAAATGACTGTGTAATCTTGATAATGACCATGAGTTAGTGATTTTTCCAGTTGCCTTCAATGTAAACCTTAGCTTTGAAACCATGTTGAGAAATCTAGGGAAGCATAGTTAGGGCTTCTTAATAATTTGATTTCTCTTTTACTTCACAATTTCTTGTGATTAGTTATTACTTCTTTTTCTTTGTTATTACATTTTCATCATCAAGACATTTGCTAGAACTTCAAAGACAAGAAGAGAACACAAGATATAGGCACTCAGCCAGTGCAAAACCCCTATCCAGGGGAAAACCCAATCCAACCCTTCCACTAGTAGATTCAAATCAAGATGAGACAATCCAATACCCTTTTGACCAAGAAAAAGACCTCCTCCAATCACCAAGTCAACCCTTCCTTCAAGTAGACGATCTCTGCCAAAGTTTCCAATTGTCAGCTTCACAAATACAGCTTCAATCCAAAATTTTGGCCCTCAGCTTCAGAATTTCAGACCTGCCTGCACTTCTGAAAATTTAGGCTTGCCTGCACTTTTAAAATTTTCAGCCTGCCTGCACTTCTAAAATTCGCATGTGTGGGAGAGAGATGCCCAAAAACTCCGATTTAGTTCTTTCCAACTTCTTTCTTCCTTTTCCATGTTCTTCACTCTTCTTTTCTTGCCCTAAAGTTGAAGATTGAACTTGTCAGTGAGATGATACCAAATAGGTCGAATTGCACTTCTATTCACATTGCTTCTGTTCAGTCGAATAGCCTTAATCTAAGGCAACTTCATCAGGACAGGGCTGACTTCGTGTGGAGGTGACAAATGACATTTTTTACTCAAATAATTCTTTTTACATGATACAAAAACTCAAGAAGGGTATAATAATTGTGACAATGACTCTTTTGACTCTTGAAAAAAACCTAGAAGCCTTCAATGGAGGCTCTGACCTAGAAAATAAATAAAAGAGCATATGAAACCCATGCTTCAAAATAATTTTCTTTTACAATAAAAAAATATTTTTCTTTCTTTTCATCAAATATAATTATGAAGACCAATACTAGTTACATTTTTCAACAGGAAGGACCTTCTAAAATATTCATATCATCATTTTCCTTCTCAGAGGATGAGGTGGAGGAAGGCCCCTTGCTTTCCCAAGGGCGACATCTTCATCAAATGTTACATCCATGCTAATTTCAGCGTTGCTTTAACCAAGAATATATATTTTAAATGCTTTGGAATCTTCACAATACCCAACAAACGTACCTTTTCTTCTAGTGGCTTCCAACATGTTTCTTTTGTCTTTCGGTACATGAAAATATATGGGGCAGCCAAATATACACAGCCTGTGAATACTTCTTCGGGAGTCTTGTTTTCCAATGCTTGATGAGGTACCCTGTTTTGAACATATACCATTGTATTTGTTGCTTCTCCCCAAAGGAACTTCGGCAGCTTTTGATCATGGAGCATGGCTTGGGCAGCTTCTACGATAGACCTGTTCTTTCTTTCAGCCACTCCATTTTGTTCGGGATTATAGGGTACAATTATTTCCTTCTTGATACCTTCCTTTTTGCAAAAATCTATGAATTCATTTGAAATGTACTCTCTACCATTGCCAGGCCTAAAGATCTTATTTTTCTTCATTGTTTGATTTTCGACCAAAGCCTTGAATTCCTTGAACAAATCGAAGGCCACATCTTTGGGAAGACAGAAGGTGTAGGTACTACACTCAAGAAGTGGTAGAGACAGAATGGAATTACATCATGGAATGTTCATCTTACAAGAATATCCCAATCAATTATACTGAGACACTAAAAGTGAACAACTTGAGTAATTTGCTTGAAGAAGAGAAGATAATAAAAATTGCAGACTTCCTGGTCAAGATACACAGTAGAAGATCCCAAGATGCTGAAAGAAAAGAAAATTTAGGCGCAATGTTTTGGGTTGTGCAAACTTTTCTTTGTTGTCTAGCTGTTTGTCTATGTTTGGGTTCCATTGGTTGCTTGGCTTGGTGGATGTGATTAAAATTTAAAACACTTAATTAATTCATTTTGTGGTTGAAGTTGGAAGCTGAAGATATGGACACGAATGGGAAGCGATTGATTGTACAGTGGTAGCTCTACGGCGGACATAGCTGCTAGGGCTGACTTTATGGCAAGGCCAACTTCTTCTGAATTTGATCCTGCAGACACAGTGATTAGAGCATTATGCAGATAACCAATTTTTTTGGTAATCAATTCAAATTGTACAGCCTACTTGTATGGACCAAAGCAATTCGAAATCATACGGTAGTATGCGGTTGGGAATGATTGCGACATGGTGCGACAATGTACAGCTGAACATTAAATGTAGCCATGGACTACCTATTATACTTTTTGGAGCTTTTTCAGGCATATGTTTGGTCGAATTTGCTCAGAATCTGACAAGGATATGTTGGAATTACAAAATTGAATTGTGAACTCTCCACAATCTGAGTGCCCAGGGATTTTCAGAGTGTCGAATCCATATATGCAGTCAATAATGCCATTTAAACAACAAAAGATCACGATTTGACCAAAAAATATTTCGCCAAAATCTGACCAAAACTCCAAAACATATAATGGTTAGACAACACCTGAAATGTATAACAACGGGTATGGATCGGCAATGTATGATAATTGGAGATTGCACAATCATAATGGAAGGTAGGGAACAGGGCTATATGTACAGGTGTAATTATCTTCCAATTAAAGGTCATCTGTACTGTACTATGGTATGGGCACCACATTGATGCTCTATGGACCCTTTTTCTTAAAATTCCTTCAAATTTTGCAACAGAAATTTTCTTCAACTTATTTTTTAAGAATTTTCTGAAATGTAAATGGCCAAGGGTCAGTGATTATCAAGCACCGAACACAGAGAAACTCTGAATTTTTTTTCTTGTGTGGCTAGAAGCCTTTATGGCCAATGGCCGGATCAAAAAACTAGCTCTAATATCAAATGTGATAGCCAAACCTGGCTCATTAGTTAAATAATCGAAAAGAGGATAAATGATAATATCTTGAATAAATGTATAAATGAATGATATTGATTGTACAATGAGGGGCCCATATATATACATACGCAAGATTCCCATTCATGAATAGTCATGTCTTTTATGACATGTCCTTTCATTATACTAATTATCATTAATTATTATTAATGATTTATGACCTATTTACTTATATTATTTATATATTTATGTTCATAACATTGCATAGCCATTTGTATCAAATATTGTGATTCAATCCCTAAAAATTCCAGAGTGATGAGGTTAGGATCAATTATTTTGTTAATCTTGTACTTAACAAATTGAGATAATAAAAACATTCTGAAGAAAGTAGTTGTAACTAGATTCAAATGATTATTCTAATTTGATCATCAACTAATGTATACATACAAGATTGCCATCTGTTAACCGCCATTGCATTTATTTTCTTTTTATGTCCAGCCAAATCCACATTATCTGCCACTGGTCCCAATGTATACAGACAAGCTCCTGAAGTTGAATCCCACACCTAGCCAGAAAGGTATTTTGCCACATATCATTTAAAACCATATTAACTCCAGATATAACTTCCTTAACAAATAACAAGATATAAAAACAACAGTTGTTCATTTACAGGAATTACCTTTACTAGATTACCACCACAAGATACTATGCTTGCACCTCCTGCAGCATATTCCACTGCTTGTATCTGTTTATCACACAAATTCAAATTATTACGTACAAGAAAACTGAAACTGAAAAGATTTCAATATTCTTCAAAGCCTGTATTGAGGCCACTTCCCGCAGTCTTATATTTCAGATTAATTAACCTATATTAGTTGTTGCAGAATAAATTAAAGTAGAAATAAAGGCCTTTGAATACTTTGACAGCTTCCCTAGAAGTACTAAAATATGCATGATTTGGTCAGTCCCAGCTAACTCTGACTTTAACACATAATTGTTGATGCCGCGCAAAACAAAGAAAATGGTTCAGTCAGGAGCTTAAGTTATCTTCTTGAGAGAAGCGTCACTTACTAAACTGTAGTAAAAATAATTTCATGCTAATATCTAACCTGTCTTTTGGAAAATCTTTAGGTTTCGAACTAGATGGCTTGTCACTAATAACTCTGGACTTATGGCTTGTCACTAATAACTCTGGATTTATGACTCCCTATCATAGAACGTTGCTTATAGCATTGTACCCTTTACATAGAAATAATATACACAACCCAAAATCAATAAACAAAGTATAAAAGCATGATATACAATTAGTCGTCATTATCTTGTGGACCATCTACACAAAATTAATCGATAATTCCTATGGCTTCAATCTCCTTGATATGCAGGTTAAGGCTTTTTCTTTGCCACCACAAAAGCAAATGCAAGGATAATACAGGGCTCTGACATTGAAATTATTTTAAATCCAGGATTCAACTTAATATATCATAAATAAATTGCCATTGTAAGACATTATCGTACCTACAATACAACCTGAAAATCACATGGAGAATTGGCTTTATTCTTCCATATTTTAAGTGGATAGTGTTATGCCACATATGTTTCTTTTGCTGTCCTTATTAATGGAGATGCCTCAGCTTTCTTCAAACCGGAGTAGCAAGATTCAAGTATAAATATACTTTGGTAACAGAAAAATATGTAACAAAAAACTCTAGAACAGATAAAAAACAGAAGTAGACATCAATACAAAAAACTAGATTATTCAAATTTTAGAAAGCTTAAAAATATACAAAGATCATTCAAAATTTTAAAGTAACATTCATTCTTGAACTTGAAACATATATCAAATTTGAAACATAGCATATCCTATATATACAATGCAATCATCCTCGTTCCTTCATGTGATGTTCCTACTTAGCAGTTTTGCTAAGTAGTCACAATTTTGCACAATTTTAAGTTTTGCTAAGGAGGACTTAGGAAAAGTGGGTTAGGAGGACCCAACTTCCAATTTTTTGCTAAGGGGCTCCAATTTTTGGCTAAGGGATGCTCCAACATAAGATAAAGGAGACAAATCAAAATCTTAGTGGATGGTGGGGGCAACTGTAAATTTTTGTAGATGTTCTATGCTAGGAGCAACTTTACTTTTCTCACAGCAATCATACAAATAGTTAAGTAAAATGCAGATAGAACATATAAGTGGATCTTATAGAAGACAAATCAGAAACAAGAAAAATGTGGTGGTGCGTTACGGCGGTCAACAAGATGCTTCAACCAGCAAAGTCTCCTTGGTCAGCCAACCCAGAATGTGTCACAACAGTCCTCCAATCAGCAAACGAGTCAACCCAAGTCAACTCCAAAAAGTCAACGCTGTCCTGAAAAAGTCAACGCAGGGCAGCAAGCTAAAAGTCAACGCAGCAGCAGATTGGTCAACCCTTTGACCTCGATTTCTGTGCCAAACAGTATGGCCTTCCAAAATCGAACTTCTCACCAAATTTCAGCCCAATTGGACCATGCGTTGACCAAAGTCAACGCTGGTCAAACCTTCTGCAAAACCCTCGCTGCAGCAACTCGTCCTTCAGCTCAGCCGTACAG